>OMKZ01024514.1:2016-14405 GCA_900302535.1 Neoniphon sammara
TAACAAGGACGTAACGTTACTGAATTTCCCGGACGGCTGTTTGAGTTAGCTCGGTGCCCAATCGGATTCGTACATTGTTTATGTAATGTTAGCCAACATTCGTTAGCTTAGCATGCCTGTAGGGAAGGGTAGATCATCTGGATAATGAATGCACATAGTAATAATTCATGCACCTGCTTGCTAGCACAGTTGGAATAAAAATGGCTAGTCCCAATAATCGCCTGTCTCTTGTATGGAGAGAGGTCACGCCAAACTCTTTTCAAAATCTGACTGTTTGATGTTGCCGTGATTTTCAGTAAAACCACATATTTGGTAGAACAATAGGAAACATCAGCAGCCAGTCCTCAACTCGGCATGCATCCCAGACACTAAACAGCATGTACTAATTTAATCTTCTTCCTCAACATACACCGTTTTGGGCGATGGCAAGCGTTTTGTATCATTTGTAAGTTTCGATTTCATTGAAATTGAGTGCTGTTTCCAGGATTATATGTATATTCCGAATTTATCAGGAGGACAGTGTCATTTAGTAAAAGGTCATAAATTATGCTCTACCATGCACACCTGCCGACAAGCAAAGCCTTATTAAACTGACAGATGTTTGAACGGAGTTTCGCTTTCCAACTTGTATAAGGTATCTATTACACAAACCAGCTATTGAGATCTTAATAGAATTGGCTGTGCCACCAGGAAAGACATTTGAATTTCTAATGATGATCAGCCAAACTTCATTATTGACAGTAGACATATAGTTCCACTCTTGCACATTTATTCCTTGAATGCTGCTGTTCTGCCTGTGCACAGTTTTGTGTTCTTTGACATAAATGTAGTGATAGGAACAGACAACTAGAGTGGGGAATAAGCAGAGACTTCTGTTTTTCACAAATGGTCACTGACTGTTTGGGGAGGTTGTTAGTTTGTATCCTCCTGTCTGTCACTGTTGTTTATGGGCAGTGTCATATGGTTAGTCATCTGGTGACTTAACAGGGTGGCTGGCCACTGTTTATTACAACCAAAAGGAATGCCTCAAGCAGGGACAGGACTGCCTGTTTATTTGGTTGGCCCTCCTGTTACAAGAAGTGTTATGACTATTAGGAATTCATCAAATATTTCCAACAAGATTTCCTGGCCTGACTGGCATGGATCATGTTGATTTCCTTTGTAGGCCTGATCTGCGATCTCATCAGATGTCCAGTGTAATTCATGGCATTCCTTGGTTTGTGGGATTAGCTACAAAGGCAGACACTCCAGTATTGGTGTGAATTCATTGTCGTCAATGTTTATTTTTGAGGTCCAATAAATGCAGGCGTGATTTTACTGTCACATGAGGTCTGTCTGTTTGTCATCTCTTGAGATGCGGAGTGTGCATAAGATCCTTGCGCTAATAAATCATCTCCAATAGAAGCACAAACTCTTTCAGGAACTATTTGGACTTTAACACTGAATGGATATGGGGGACCTGAGATATTTCAACTATCATAGCAGAAACATCTCTTTGTCCCTTTACTCTGCTGACTGAAGTAGCGGTTAGCTTATATCTATGGGTTAACCAGGCCTTAGGCAGTTGTTGTACAGGAGTTTGACCTCAGAAATGCAGCAAATACTCCAATCTCTAGTCCAAAACATGACAGCCAGGCTTAGGCAGTTATCATCAGGGATTTTACTGAATTTTAGAGTGATTAAGGTGTTCATGTTCCAAGTGGGAATGGCTTTCACCAGAGAACAGGCACCAAAGACCTTTTGGAGCAAACTGAGTCTGTCATTGCCTACACAGAGCTCCCAAGACAAGGAAAGCACAATTTGAGCTCACAAACGTAATTTAAAATGCTGCATAGAAGGACTTAAACAATATCTTGCAGTCCTGTTTGACCACTTTATTTTGCTGGCTAAAATAATTCTGTCTGAAGGTAGGGCATCTTACAGTTTAATATTCAGTGGATACCCTCGTCTACAAAATGCAGTCAGCCTACTTGCAAGGCTGCGGAGTCAGCAGTTGCAATGAATTATTGACCGAGACCAAAGCAGAAGCCAAAGTGAAAGTTTACCCAGAGCGCCTCACTCTTTCCTCCTCTGCCATGTGCATACTGGACAAGATAGGAGGAGGAACATGCATTATTCACTGACACATCGAGGTAACAAACCAGATTCCAAGAAAGATCACAGGACACGATTCCTGACGTTTTGCTCGTGCTTTCTCCTTTGACAGCTGAATTTGTCATTGGTGCTACCTAGCTGGCACTGGATAGTGAAAGGGTTCATATCATTGATAGAGTGGCCTTCTCATTGTCCAGCAACATGATGGACATTGGACCTGTGTTCAAGTCTTTCAATTAAAGGAGAATTCCACCCTAAAGTGCTTTCATACTGTTTAAAAAACAACTATCAGTGATGTACCGTGCATTTTTGGGTCCATCTTGGAGGTGTAGTTTTTATTCTCTGATAAACTGGCCAAACACAGATGATGTGATGTCCTCAACAGCTACAGTACGATGGAGTTTGATAGCAGAAAATGTTTCACTGATCTAAAACATCAACAGTAAACATCAGGTTTTGGTGTCAGTCCCTCAGAATTAAAGAACAAGGGCTCCTTTCTAGAGATGCCATTTTGCAGAGAAGTTCACCAATCATACAGGGAGAAATCTGTATAATAGAGACAGATATACCAGTTTGTCCACAGACGTAGCCTCAATAGACCAGAATGCAATGCCACCACAAAATATGTTGTTTTTTGAGTAATGGGCACAGCCGCAGTCACAGACACACCCCAGTGTTCACAAACTAGTTGGGTAGCTACTAGCTACCTATATTTATATGCCCATGCACACACCTTTGATTGAAAACAAGTCAAAGCTCATTTGCTGGGGGTTCTTGAAAGGCATTCTGGGAAATGTAGGAAATCACAAACTGAAGTAGAAGAAGCAAACTGGGGGAAAGTGGGCACAGGAGGCATAGAAGGTAGGCTATAGCACAAAATTATAAAATAATTCCTTCACAGAATGATTATGCATAACAGTGTAATCTGTAATCTTTGAGGTCAGTCAGGTAGTGTGCAATAGTCCATGGGGGCCTGCCCACAGACGGGCCTGGTTAAAGTCTCCTGGCCCTAAGCAGGAGAATGGCTGTAATCCGGGGGTCGGGGGGGTTCCAGATTAAAGTAAGGGGCGCTATTCCCATTACAGTGAAATCCTCCTTAGGATGTTAAATAATGCTCTGGCCTTTTGCAACTTACTGTCTGAGCCCCCTGGTATGTCTGTACCTTCATACAGTAAGTACAGTGATAGAGCCATAGCACAGAGTGGCTTATACAAACAGCAGACTGCAGACTGGAGGCAAGACCTTTGTCCAGAGTAATAACCGTATCATTTTACTGCCTCCCAACACGATGCAGCCTGTCTGTGTTCCTGATTACTTGACAGGTCACTGTGTGGCCGCGTGTGGAGCTTGAGTGAAAGATAATTACAATTATGTTCAAATTGGACCTTACTTGCCAAGTTTTTGCCATCATGACCATTTGTTGTGTTCAGGATTTCCTCACCTGCTTCACTTTAGAGCGTTGTGTAGCTTCAGTTGGCTGGAAGCTATTAAAACACATCTTTGCAACACGATAACACTCACACAGCAGTTAAATGTGTCTTTAAACAGCTGTAAGTGAACAATTACCGTGGCGTCTCAGTTACACTAATCCATTCGATAGCATTGCTTGCACTTAGTTGTTTAAATGCCCACATCCAAAATCATTTGTACTTCTGAATTTAAACTCAGCCGTAAGTGAGTAAGCAGGAACTGTGTTTATAACTAGTAATTTTGATTTTTAATTCCATAGACTGCTGATGTTAAACTGAATATCGCACTGCCATGTTCACTGCTTGTGTTGACACTCCTCCACAATTTGTGAGGCTGTGTGGGAGATAACAGACCCCACAGAGTATCCTACAAATCGTGGCTCTAATTACCACTAGTAAGTTGATGTGAACAGGTTTTCCAGGCCCAGGGTGAAAAAAATCAGAATTATTAAACTTTAAGTTGATGTTTTTTTCTTACATTATGTTTTTGAGAGAAGAATCGGCCCGTCTTGAATGTGAATACTTGTGTTCATTCTGTTTAAGTTAAGGACAAAAAAGGGAGACACTTAGTCTAGTAGTTGCAGCGTTTATTAAAATTTTGTTGTCTTAAGCTCCAGATGGTTGCTCAAGGCTAAGTTGGATATTGTCTGGACTCAGTAGGTTGTGTTTTACCTGCTTGAGATTAGGTTTGTTACTGTCTCAGTACTGTGTTGGGGATTACTGCCAAGAAAAACAGGTATATAAAGTACTGTAAAATGGTTATAACCCTGCTTTCTTAAAGATGGTTCATCCTCCACACAGAATCGGTTGTGTTGAAGTGCATGCTGTTAAAATGTCATGATTGGGGCAAGAATTACCGGACATACTGGAATCCCACACCAGTTCATGCACACCAAAGTGACCTGAACTCCTGACCGATTCTGCAGGGTTTTATTTACCAGGGATGTGAAGAGCTGAGTTTTCCTGCAGCCCCATAAAAGCACCAGAGTTTGCCACACTGTCATCGGGTAAAATGTAGGAAACATGAATGCCAAGGCACACAACGTACAAATGTTGACGCAAGGTTATGCTATGATTGTTTTTCTGCATATTGCAGTTGTGATATAAATTGCAGAACCATAAAACAGATTTTTCAATATATATGAAACAAAAATAAACCTAGATGTAGTAGTTAGTTTGTTGCTCAAGGTTTGTTTTGTTTGAACATATTAAGTTTTGAAGGATTACTCTAAGATTTTGGGCAAAATACCCTTTTTCCGACTTACCCAGACTGAGACAAGATGTTCGATACCATTTTCACCTCTGTATGTCCACTGGTTTCAGTCATTAGCCTAGCTCCATCAAAGTGAAAAAAGCTGTCTTTTTTACACAGTGTATCGTGTATTTGAAATACATGTCTTGGAATAAAAAAAAAAACAGTCATTTTAGGAGAAGTTACATGGTAGGAACTATAGTTCCTACTATGACTCTACTATGACTATGACTGTAGACTGCAAGTCTTTATGCTTAGCTAACACGAAATGCTACCCAAAACGGTAACGGTGAAAACGGTATCGAACATCTTGTCTCAGTCTGGGTAAGTCGAAAAATGTTGGCGTATTCCTTTAATTTTTACACTGTGCAGTTAAATTTATGGGCCAGAAATTAGGCTCAGCACCAGAGTGTCATGAGTCAATTTTGAGCACCCACCATTTTAATAAAATAATTAGCCTGCATTTTCTTGCAATTTACAGCACACAATTAATTGTGCAGCTCTAGTACTCTGATGGCTCGTCTGCAGCTCCTATGCACCTGTCCACACGTATGAACCAAACCGTAGGCATCCTAAATATTGACAGAGGGAGGATGATTTACCATTCAAGTTGTCAACATTATTGGTGGTTATAGTTGTGATAATAATGCTTTGTCTTATGCTGCTTAACTGAAACTCTGCGTTGACATTGCGCATTATTGATTGTCCTTTGTTTTGCCTGTCAGTGTTAGGCTATGTTTTTATGTCATGTTTTTATGTTAGGTCTTGTTGTGAAGCTGTTGTTTACTGGGAAATATAAAGTGAAAACTTGAAATTGTGTTGAGAAAAATGACACCCTTTGCTTTTTCTTAGGAATAACAAAAGCTTTGTGGGTAAATAATGCAGTCATTTGCTGCTGGGTTACGTCTGTACCGTGCTTTTTTTGTTTTGTGTAGTGCTAAACGTTTTGTTTCAAATGAGGCCATTAATGTGCTATAAATTAGCACCAACTGTCCTAATGATGTGTTGCGTGTCCTGCAGGCCTTCATCCCAGCCCTATGTCATGGCCAGTGGCGTCACCAAGCCGGGCCCTTCCAATGGTTACCCTATGAAGGCACAACTACAAATCATTGGTAAGTCTTTAATCTTTATCGCTCCGAACAGAAGTTACACCAAGTCTGTGTAAATCTGTATTTTTTTTTTCCTTTTCACACTCAAGATCAGGCTGTTTTTGTTCAGCTAATCACTTGAAAGAATTGAGAGAAACTGTAATGCAAACATGGCCTTGTCTGCATCTTGGCTTAACAATGCTACCATTAATAAAATTTATTTGCACAGCACTTTAAAGAACAAAACAGCATGATAAAGGCATGTCAAAGTGGCAGTGCAAGTGAGTAAGTGAAATTAGGGTAGATACAATTTTAAAACAAGGAAATGAAATAGAAAAATACACAATGCAGGTGCAAGCTTTAAAACAAAAAGCAAGAAAAAATAAAGATGAAAGTGGCTGTTATAAAAATGCTGTCTCACAAAAGTGCTTTTTTAAGAAGACCACCTGTCTGTTCCTGAGTTATTATCTCTTCTTTTTCTGAATGCCTCTGCCTCTGTCTCTGCCATTATCATGACGGTCTGTTCTCCTGCGTCTGTGTCTGTCTGCACACCTGTCTCTTTCAGTGCTATCAGCAAAACTGAAGGAGAACAAGAAAAACTGGTTTGGACCGAGTCCTTACGTGGAAGTTACAGTTGACGGCCAGTCCAAGAAAACAGAGAAATGCAACAACACCCACAGCCCCAAATGGAAGCAGCCGCTCACTGTGTGAGTCACTGTCACATCAGGATAGTCAGACCCAATTGCAGTTAGAATGAGGAAACGCACACCAAGATAGGGTCATGAGGCCTACTTAATTTTCATGTTAAAGCCTGGTTAGACTAGCCTCATCAGAGACCTTGACACTGACAAAACCGAGCTGTGTACAGTCAGGGGAGCGATAAATGAATTCTTCCCACAGATGATTTTACCTTTTAAAGTAGATCAAAAGTCAGAAACGTACATGGATGAAATGCAGAGTTCAAATGTACTCACTGCCGTTGTTCTGAGGTTACACATACAAAATAAGTTTCTCCATCCAGGACTGAATCAAATGGTATTTCAAATACTCTCTTGTTTGTATGTGTATGTTTTTATTCCATTTATCTGTCACAAGAGTGGGATTTAGTAGGTAGGTAAGAAGATCTAAAGTACTTGAATGCAGGCTTTGTAGTTTTTGCTATAATACAGATAAAGCGTCTGTCAAAAGTTAACAGGTGTTTATCACCGCACTTTTTATAATACATGTGTTCCAGGAAGCTGAAGCTATTGTGGTTTGGCACTTATTCATCAGTGTCATCATATACTGAACTGGAAATATTTTAAGGCAGTGGAGCAGTAGTAATAGTAGTAGTGGCAGTTGTACTGTAAATTTGCTGAGAACTTTGTTCCCCTCAGTGGAAAATTCATTTATCACCAAAACGCCCCCCTCCCAAAAACCCACCCAAAACCAAATCACTGAGATGTGACTGATAAGCTGCTCGTGAAGACAGCACACACAAGCATGCAGGACGCAGTGATCAGAGCCTGTGCTGCTGGGAAGCTGCCCATAGAGGCAGGGCGAGGTGCAGCCCCATTGTACCTTCTCCAAAGCTTCATCGCACAGATAAGAGAACAAACAACCATTTGCACAGCTCTTGGTAGTATAAACTTATATTGTGAGATGGCTGAAATTCCCTTCAGCATGAATCAAGCAATGAATGAAATCAATCTAGATATTTGTGGTTTGACTCTTAGGAATAAGCATGTCACGAAAAATTACAATTGGATTTTGTTTTTGGCAAAATTTCACTTTTTCATTTCCTAAGAAAGTTGCCAAAGAGACCAAAGCAGAAGTTTGTCCAAAGCACACAAAATTTGCCTTGTGCACAATTTATAAAACTGATGTTGCATCCTGCATGTGATCTTTATCAAGATGCCTTGCCTTAGGGAGTATTCTTTTCCTGTGACTCACCAGGTTTCGGGAAAGCCTTTTTCTACAGTGCAATAATGAGCTCCAGGACAGCGGCGTGAATTCTAAGCCAACTGTTTAAATAGAAGACCAGCTATCTTTAGCAGGTCATAATTGGTTTCACTTACAAGTAGAATGCCAAACAGTGGTGAGAGGGAGTGAGTGTTTGGTCCACTCAGGAATCCTGCATATTTAAACCTATTTGTACAGTCCACTAACACCACTTATGTTCCTCTAGTCTCAACATATTCACACATCAGATGTGCGCTTAATTTTAGATGGTCTAGGATCTCCCAGTGTGCACACTGACCTTCTTAATATAGAGTTATTCTAGAGTTTCACTTGGTCCCAAGGGTGCAAAGTTATTATATAACAAGTGTTTACTATGGGATGTAATCGGACCTGAGCCCATGTGTCCACAAATGTCTTTTCCTGGGGGCACTGAGGGTGTTAGCTGAACAACTGTCATAGCAGTGTTTATGGACACTCACATGTCCCTGAATAGCATATGAACTTCATTGTCTGTGGGTTGGTTTTAGGACAGGACAGAGAGTGCTGCTGATGACTGGCTACAGAGGCTTATGGACTGCAAAGTATACCAGATAAATGATTTTTTTTTTTTAGATAACCTCCAAACAGTAGTGTGTTACCTGGCACATGAGATGCCACATTAGAAAAAATTAGCGGTGGAAGTTCATTTCTTATCCTGGTTATTTTCATTTGTTCCATTTTGTGTCAATTTATACCAAAACGCTTACAAGACGGGCTGTAAAACGGCAGGAGATGTGAGCTGTGGCTTCATGCAGTCTTTGTTGACATTTTACAGAGAACATCCACTAGGTTCAGGGACTAGCAGCTAACCTGAGTGCACCTTAAAGGGAGCGAGCAGCGCTCATTGGAAAGCTGCTGAGTGTGAAATTGTGATTGAAGGAATGTTTATAAGGGCCTTGTTGTAAATCGCTGCAGGGTTTGATAAATTCACATCCTCACTGAAGAAATGCAAGGCACTGCTGTTTCTTTCAACTAGAAGAACAACTGCATTTCAACTATCAACTGAATTGTTTCCTCTGTTTCTGCCCCCCGCACCCCCACTTCCCTCCATGCCCCGTCACCCACCAACATCAACAGGATTGTGACTCCATTCAGCAAACTGGTGTTTCGCGTGTGGAGCCACCAAACCCTGAAGTCAGACGTGCTGCTAGGCTTGGCCACGCTGGATGTCAGCGACACGCTCAAGTCCAACGACATGAAAAGTGAGTGTGCAGTTCACACAAACACACACTCATGCTTTCACTGTTTATTCTGCTTCCTGACTGTCCCACTTGTTACCATATACCTTACCATTAAATAACACAAAGACAGGAGTGGACTCTTCTCCTGGAAAATGCCCACTGAGTGTGTACACAGTATATTTCATGTATACTTCAGGTTACAGCATGTTTAGAGGTATGTATCAAAGAAGGGATGGAACAGTGTGGGTTTTCTCTGGCCGATACGGATATCTGAGATCTTCCCACCTATAAGAGATGACATCGATATGCAGTTGTTTTCGGTCCTGTTTGTGTGTGTGTATGTGTGTGTGTGTTTGAGCATAACTCAAACTGTTTTGATCCGATTTTTTCAAAACTTGGTGTTAAGGGTCAAGAAAGGGAGAATGGATTTCATTTTGAGAAGAATTGGTCAAAGGTCAAGGTTACAGGGTAAGGTCAGACCAATGCTAGCACATAGGGAATATTTATAAGGGCTGTATCAGTGAAATGGTAAGAGATACACAGGTGGTTACTATTAAACACTCATATAAAGTCATATATGACCTTTCTATTGGTCACATGACCTTTGACCTTTAGTGGCCTTGATAGGTTGAACGGATGGAAAATTTTTGCATGCATTATTGGTTCTATAGCATTTCACTGTCAAACATGCAGCATGCGTGTTACACTCTCTGAGTGCCCCTTCTAGTTGTAAGAATTGTGACACAAATGCAGGTGCAAAACAGGTTAAGCTTTTCACGACAGGTCTGTCTTTAGGTAATTGAGTGTTGTCTTTTTAAACTTTGTCAGATTTACTGTATTGCTAATTTTACAGTTGTAAGAAGTGACATGCTCCTAGAAAAAAGTGCCACAAGTGCCAATTTCACAATTAGCCAAATATTGACAGTAAAAGTAATACGGGACTGTTACCAATATTGCAGTGCATAAATATAATGTTGCAAAAGTGTACAAAAATTGGCCATTTATTTTTACATGTATTAGATGGCATTCGCTCAAATGTATTTTGTATATAATTAGATACCCTGTATATTCAGCAGCACATGGGACAATGATGTATTTCCAGTGTCCAAAATATATTATTTGGCCAGTGGTTTGTGTTTTGACACACGTCTCTAAACATGTCCTGAAGTGCATGTGAGAGGGATTTTTGTCCTGTATGACCATCCCTGCATTTGTGTGTGTGTGTGTCTCCGCCTGTCCATCTTTGTTAGAGTATGCAGGTGTGTGTTTGGCTCTCTCTTGTCATTGTGTTGGTGTGTGTGTCCCTATGGGTCCGTCTCCCTCTCGGAGTCCCCACCTGCAGTGTGTTCGTGTTGTCATGCGCCCGCTCACACACTTGCATGTATTTGTGTGTTCCGGTGATACATCGGATTATGCGTACCTCTGCTTATGCGAAAGCCTTCCCTGTCACTCTCCCTTGGTTCCTCTTACACTGTTGGTTATGTAACTCTGCTATGGGGGGGAGTGGATGGTGATATGTGTGTGTGCATGTGTGTGTTTGTGTACCAATTTACTGTTGATCCTTCCTTCTAGAGGTGCCATGGGCCAAATACAGCTAAACATCTGTGATGGGAGGTGCCCAATTGATAACACTGATGACATAACGCTACTTCCTTTCTTTTAAACCAAACCTGGTTTCTGCATAGATGCTCACACAAATTTTAACAGCACAATACATAGCTGCATCAGACCCTGTGGGCCTCCAATCCAACTGAGAGGCCAGTGCTACTTACAAAGGCATCAAGTGCTGTAACATCAAAAATAGGTCACTGTGGCTATCATAAATTGTGAAAGGCTCTATCAATTGGCAAGACCAATGCTAAGCAACTCATAACAAGATTTCTCTGCCTGTGAAACTGTTGGGCAGCCATTCAAGCTGTTTTTTTTTCACCAATCCAAATTATCCAATACTTTTTATTTTGTCTAAGCATGCCACATTTTAAAATAGTAATTTGCAATATTTTGTCTTTATCATTAGGGCTAAGAAGTCATTGCTGTGGCATTTTTAAAGGAATACTGCAATGTTTTAGGCAAAATACTCATTTTCAGACTTACCTAGACTGAGACAAGATGTTGGATCATTTGATGTTGGATCATTTTCACCTCTGTATGTCCACTGGTTCGCTTCTTATGGTTAGCATTTTGTGTCAGCTTAGCATAAAGACTTGAAGTCTACAGGAGTAATTAGCCTAGCTCCATCAAAGAACAAAAATAACAATTCCAGCAACTCCAAAGCTGTCTTATGTACACAATGTATCATGTGCGTTATACGGACAAGATATGTATTTCAAATACACGATGCATTGTGTAAATAAGACTGCTTCAGAGCAAGGCTAATGACCCCTGTAGACTTCAATTCTTTATGCTAAGCTAACGCAAAATGCTACTCGTAGCATTTCGGACCAGTGGACATACAGAGGTGAAAATGGTATCGAACATCTTTTCTCAATCTGGGTAAATCGGAAAAATTGTATTTTGCCCAAAACTCTGGAGTATTCCTTTAAGAGAGCTACTTGTTGGAGCACAACTACTTACGTGTTGGGTTGATGTAGAGTCGTCCTTTTTATGGGCAAAGTTGTCCAACAGAGCAGTTGGCTGCCATTTGACCAAACAGAGCCCGTGTTCCCATTGCACGTCTCTTTGCACTTAAAGTGGCACAAAACCTACATACTTGGCTGCATTGGTATTGGTTACATTTATAGACTAGGGTTTGATGCTTTAAGCTGTTTTTTTGGTTAACTTCGTAGCCCAGGTGGCGAGCTTGAAATAGAACTATACTAGTTTTCACTTGGTTTATTGTGTCTCTATCTTCGATGCAAAGCTCTGGTGCTGTGGTGATTCACCTCCCAGAAAACACATGTCAATCATAGAGTGTGTTCACCACTGAGATGCCTTTTTCCTTGGATATTCTATTTATGAGGTTTGAGTTTCTGTAGGTTTCTTCATCTGTTTAGCCATGGTGGTTAACACTGCTCATGCTAACTACCCTGCTCTTCCCAGTTCAGAGGCTTCAATCCTTTCCAGCCCCTTTATGAAACCCACCTCACTGGGTAACCTCTGTCCAAGCTAGGAAAACACCCCCAGGAGCAGAGAATATCCCCCACATCGATTTCTCCATAGGTTTCCATCAGACTGGGTGGCTGACCTTGACTGGTGTGACACAATGAATGAAGCTGACTCAAAGCTTTTCAGCATTAAAACATTTTCATTGGGGTACACCACTCCCTGTCATTGCTTAGGGAGCTTGCTGCGTTGTTTTTTTTTTTTTTTTTTCCCTGCTAGATTT
>OMKZ01024514.1:19504-43580 GCA_900302535.1 Neoniphon sammara
AAGTGAGACAAGATGTTCGATACCATTTTCACCTTTGTACGTCTACTGGTTCAGTTCCGATGGATAGCATTTCATGTTAGCTTAGCATAAAGACTTGAAGTCTACAGGAGTCATTAGCCTAGCTCCGTCAAAGTGAAAAAATAAACCTTACAGCAGTTCTGAAGCTGCCTTATTCACACAAATTATTATTATTTTTTTTTTTTTGCAAGAGTCGTTTCAGGAGAAATTAGATGGTAGGAACTATAACCACAGAATATGTGTGTTCAGAGGTTGTAGTTCCTACCATCTAACTTAATGACTCTTTTTTAAAAAAAAACCAAGGTGGAAAAAGGGTATTTTGCCCAAAACGTTGGAGTATTCCTTTAAGTAAAAAGCCATCTCTCAACTGTTGTAAACATGTTCTGGCTGACTGCTTTTATAATATGACAGTAATACATCTTTATAGTTATAAAGATGTATCACTGTATTGTTATTAACTCTGTTGAAAAAGAAAGAACTCAAATGTTGAATGAATCTTAAAGTAATCAGTTACATTTCCATTTAAATTGGCTCAGGCGATATCTAATTTTCTGTATTGATGATATTCTTTTGATGATGTACAACAATGCTGCTATGTTGGTTAAAAAGAAGCTCATAGACTAATTAATATCTGTTCATCTGGCTCTTACACAACAAGCCTGTGTTTTGCACTGAATTTGAGACCTTCCTTTATGCCTAATTTTCCATCTCAAGCCAGTGCGTTAGTGGCTACAGTGTGCATGTTAGAACATGAAGTTGTTTTTTCATTCTGACTGAGCTACTGCGTGATTATGCAAATCATATGCCTCAGCACACATTACTGCTCTTTGCCTGTTGTCAGTTGTGAGGGCAGCTTGGCAAACTCCACTGGATTGTGGTTCACTTAGGCCTGTTTCTCTCTCTCTCTCGATAAAATACCAAAGGCCCCCTTGGCAGTCAAGTCCAGTGAAAACTGTCCTGTAACTGTTGAGCCGTGGTATTCATGCCACGGCTCAGTATACCTTGCAGTATACTCACTCACCCCAGCTGATGCCAGCACTGACTCACATAGTTGAAGCTTTACCTCTGCTAAGGAGGTGAAACCTCCTGCGGGGGGTTATGTGAACACCCCTGTCTGCCCCTCCATCTGTCCGTCTGTCAGTGGAATGGCTCAAAAAGTACTGGTCAGATTTGTATGAAACTTGGTGGGAAGTTTGGTCATGGGCCAGTGAGGGAGTGATTACCTTTTCGAGCCCATTGGCCTCAAGGAGGCATGACAACGGGTGGGGCTCAGCACAAACAGAGCCGTATTTTTGAAACACATCCACATCAAATCACTAAACAAAGCAGTGCTGACCAACTTTCCATGCTGATTGGTCAAAAGGGGCGTGTCTTATGACAACAACATATCTTAAAAAGGGTGTAGCTTAGCACAAACAGGGCCATAATTTCTCAATACATCCATGTAACATCATGAGCCTGGTAGGATGGTTGGCTATGCATCAACCAAAAAATTATGAAATTAAGTTTTTGGGCCAATGGACCTCAAGTGGGCGGAGGTTAGCACAAACAGGGTCATAACTTCCAGCTGCAGTTTTGGCAGAGGTCTGCACTGAGTACACTGAGATTCATAATATTGCAGAAACAGTCTTGGTTGGGCTATTTGCCTGTAGTCTATCTGAGATACCTAAGCACATTCTGGTCAGGAACGATCATTTCTGTACCATCCCAACTTAAAAACTATTTTAAAAAAACTATAAAACTAGAATATTTTCATTCTTGATTCCATGTATTGGTCAATAGTTTCTATGCATACAAACAACACGAGGAAATGTTAGGGGACGAAGAAAGATGAGGTGAGATTAAGGTTTAGCCTCAGACCTGGATGGAATTCTATGGCAAGGCATAAACAACAGAGAGACAGTCATCATATTTAGTATGAATATATAGTGGAGCACCTTCTACTGTGTCTGTTTGACCTGACAAAGATCCCCATGGGATCAAAACATGGTCATTTAGTCAGGTGTTTGTAGAGCATCACACACCACCTGCACGTTAAGACTCAAATGACAGCAATGTAAGGCAAGAGAATTACTTGTTTTCAAATTAGATAATAAATGATAACATGTTACATGTTGTTCCAGAGGTTGTATTTGACAAAGAAAGAAAACCACTCTGTCCTCCAAATTTATCCCAGCAGTGGTTACATGTGTGATTTTGTCCCTCGGGGAATCTTGCATGCATGCCTGTAGTCGTGACCACTGTTCTAACTGGCACTCTTATCATCGCTGTCCCTTTCTCTTTCTCCTGTTGTCTCTCCTTGGTTTCTTTCTGCCAAACTGTAACACTATAAATACCCCTTCTGAACTATCACAGGCTCATCAACATGAAAACAAGCTGACCTTAGCTGAACACGTTCTGCTTCTCTAGTAGAAAGACTCCTGTCTTAATAGCTGTTTTGTGATCTAAAAATAACCTAAGTGGCTGCAGTTACACACTGTTTTTTACATAATTTCTCTTCTTTGTTGTTGTTGTGTCTAGGTGGGAACAGAGGGTGGACCAGAACGGCAGGGTGTATTTTGTCGACCATGTGGAGAAAAGAACGACGTGGGAACGTCCTGAACCACTGCCTCCTGGGTAAATAGCTCCTCCTGCTCCTGTGGTCTTTATCATTTTTTTCTTATATCATTGATCTTTCTGCTTGTCTGCTTGGCTATTAGGACAGGTAAAGCTGTTTTAACATCATGTCACTTTGTGCTGTTCATAGACTGTGTTTACATGTGCACACTAGTCTGGATTCTGACTTCTATCCCAATAAAAGCCTTAGTGATAATAGGCTGTTAATATAGTATCCAACGATAAACAAAATTTCTGCCTATGCTTTGGCGCTAATGATGACGTAGTTTGCAAAGTAAACTAGCTACACCTGCACGTGATCTCTTCTGAACATGCCGCCTCAACCTGTTTTGTTTGGTTAGCTTGCAGAAACCTGGTGTCTTGCAAATTTTCAACCTACCTTATACCTTAAATAAATAACTGGCTAAAGACCAAAGATGAGTAACTTTACCCATAACCCCGTGTCAAACTGAGCCTGTGCAGACTGGGAAAACCAGCAGTAAATGGGGTAATGTAGTTACAGTCAATATCACAGATAAAATTAAACTGCCCCAGGACTTTATCCAGGTTGCTCACAGCAGGGATAAGGCCTTATCTGGGTTGTTGTAAAACTGGATATGGCGTGTGCATCTTGATGTGAAGTTGGACATAAGGTCATTGAATTTGAACAGGAAGTATGTCACTGCTTCCCATTTTTGGTTCTCTTGTTATGTATCTGTGTCCACACTGTACCTATGAGAGAGGTATAAACCCTCTAATCCTCTCAAGTGTCGTCATTTCAGGGCTGTGGGATTAGGTCTGGATGGCAAAAATGAGTGGGATTTTTGGATCCTGTTTGCCAATTGTTTAAACATAAGACAAAGTTAATACATATTTTAATGTGTTGCTGAATTTTTAAGAAATTGCTAGCAACCATGATGCAGATGTTATGTTATTCTGACTTCATTAAGCCACAAAATAGGTATTAACTGGTATAAGTAGCATTTTTTTTAAATCAGTTTCAAAACCATCTCAGTAAATTATCAAATGCACAACAGGGGCACTCCTGAAAGCAAAATCATTCAATATTCGTGTAGTTAAAAATAATTATTTCACAACCCTATTCATTTTCATGTTAGACTTAGCTGAAAATCTGAAAATACCTTATTTGGGCTGAAACATTATGTCATGCTGGAGAGTAGAATAGGAGTGTGCTGTGAAGCTAGATTATGCCTCAGTGAGGTAATTTCAGGATCACTGCTCGTTACAGGCAGTGACACCTCTAGCTGTTACAATGTTTTTGTGTTGCTCATATGTATGTATTTATAGTAGTTTGTTGTTCTTGAGAGAAAAATCTAAATCTTTGTAATTCCTCACTTTCCCATACCCAGTTTTACAGTCAGCTAAACATATTGACATTGTCAACAGCATGTTTACATCACCACAAAATTATGTTTTTTGTTCTATTTATTGTCTGTTTATATTCTATTTGTGTGCCTATACTCTATTTCATATCACTTATGCCGCTGCAATGATGTAATTTCCCCATGGGAGGCAATACTTCTTATCTTAAATCCCCTGCTGTGTATCTCACTGCCCAACTAGATTGCTCTCATGTATAAATATCCTTGGTTGAGTCATTTGGTAACCACCTTTGTGAGACCAGTTAGCCGGGATGGCCAGCTATCACAGAAATACAGCTGGCGCAGTATCTCTACGACATGACTGTGATGAACTGACTTCATGACATAGGACATGCCCGCATCATGAGTCACATCACCAACACCTGTTTGTTCCTCTCTCTTTGTTTACTGGCTGGTGCGTCTTCTATAATTAACTGGGAGCAGAATGCAGTTAGATCTGCGTCTCTCTCGTTGACCACATCACCAGCTCACGATAGTTTTGAGCTGTGAGTCGTGTATTTATCCAAGTTGTGTCCCTGTCCCACTCCATATTTGAGCTGATAGTGCTTGTGGATCCAGTGGACCGTGTCTACCATGGCAGCATATTTCTGACTCCTACTCCTATTAACTTGCTGCCTCTGTCCTTTTTCTGTCTCTGTCTCTTATTTTAGGTCAGTGACTGACATGAGCTGTTGATCAGGAACAATATTGCTAAAGCAGTTTGGAAAATGTTGAATTTCAAAAATCAGCAAGCGACAGTTTAGACAGTGAAACCATAGTGAGGTCATAAATCAATGGCTTTGAGATTTTTGGACGATATTGAGGCTTTTAGGTTGTCCTAACCAATCAATCTTTCATCTCTCTGTCCTCATCTCCCTTCTTAGCTGGGAGCGTCGTGTCGACCCGATGGGCCGGGTCTACTTTGTGGACCACATCACGCGCACCACCACGTGGCAGCGCCCCACCATGGAGACGGTGCGTAACTATGAGCAGTGGCAGCACCAGCGCAGCCAGCTGCAGGGGGCCATGCAGCAGTTCAACCAGAGGTTCATATTCGGGGTGAGTGTTCATCATTGATACCGCGTGATACAGTAACTGCTGATGTTTACAGCTAGAGATCTCAGCACTTCGCCTTGTAATGGTTGAATTATTGAGAATGTTTACATGGACATCAATATCCTTATTACAATATCCTGGTTTGCATGGGTTCATTGAATAAATATTGGTCTGCTGCTTGTCCCTCCACCATGCTGTTTGTAAATGTATGGTCTGGTGACCGTTTACTTGCACAGTTTGAAAAATATAAGAATAAATGGAAAGATTGAGGAGACATCTTGGCATGGTAACAAGATTATGCTTAAAGGTGCACTATGCAAAATTAAGGGTTTATTCATGTGAGGACAGTTTAGACACAAAAAAGGTAGAATAAGCATGTAATCTGTTAGTGAGTCAGGAAGACAATGAGAACCACGGAGATACACTAAACCTTCAGATTTTGTGCTTATTCCATGTTTTTTTGGCAGTTGAGTTTAAAGTGCCCTCATCATTGGGTCTGAAGATGAGAACCACGTAGATTCAATGAATAAATTTCATCCTTCTTCAGTGTTTCTGTGTAAAGGGTCATCTCTTCAGTGTGATTTTACATAGTGGACCTTAAATCAGGTTAAGGTCAAATTATTAGTGTGCATGTTAACAGTCATCAGGGGTTCTTCTGGAGGCACACTGCATTTGTGGAGTGAACACTGATGTGTCCTAATGTGTCCCTAACAATATCAGAAGACCACCTAGTCTCTTTGTGCACTGTTTGGTGAATGGGCCAGAGATATGAAATAGGATGTTAAAACCAAGCATGAACAGGGCCAATATGTCCAGTGAAACTAAAACTAAACTCAGCACGTGTTTCTGTATCAAAGTCACAAAGACAAATTCTTCTGTGTTAATCTTGTTGGAGATTGAAGTGATTCTGTTTGTCTGCCGTGTAGTTACAAGACCAGGTCCCAGCCACCCAGAATAAGGAGTTTGATCCTCTTGGACCTCTGCCACATGGATGGGGTAAGACCTTTGACATCAGTCAAATTAAATTGGTGTGTGTTTTCATCTGCACATTTGTCTTGGTGGATGAAAAAGGTTCTGAGACATCATTTAATCATGTGAAGTTGTAACAGTAAACATTAAAAAAAAGAACAAATGAAGTTTGTCTACACTTTATAGCACAGTGGCTTTATTCCATTGTATTTTAGTATTATAAGTGTGATTTGTAGCATAATTTGCTACAATTTAGTAATTAACAAAACTGGTGAGGAGCTTTTTAACAGATGTATGTTGGTCCTGAAAATGCCTTGTGCTTTATTACCTGTACTTGAGATCATTAAAAACCTGAAATACAGATTAAATATGGTGTTTGAAGTCTACATTCAGTTGTAGAGGTCTTTAAAATGTTGTGGCTTTTCAGTGAGAAATTAGCCTTGTCTCTCAGTTCTCTACTCTAAAAGACTTGCATGTTTCTGTTTTCATGTTTATTTCATTTTCAAGGCTGGCCTTGGCTTTTATTATAACTGGCACTAAAAAAAAGTCTTAAAAGTCTTAAAATTGGCTTGAAGACACCCTGAATGTTACCATTTTTTGAGCTGAATACAAATAAAAGATTTGTTTGATAGCTTAACTGACTGTCTGCTCTGTGATTTCAGAGAAGAGAACAGACACAAATGGCCGAGTTTACTTTGTGCATCATCCTACGCGGACAACACAGTGGGAGGACCCGCGAACGCAGGGGTGTGTGTCTGCTGGTCTGTCTCTGTGAATCATGGGAACCTGAGGATGATGGATGAGTAGTTCAGCAGCATGCTAAGCTTGATGTTTCAGCTGTAGTGTTTTAGATGTTATATAGCTAATGAACTGCCAGTCTTGGCAATGTTTGTGTTATTACTATTAATCAGTTATCTTGTATAGTAATTATTGAATTTGGTCTTAACAGCACTTCATAAAAAAACGTCCTGCTGCTGTTGCTGTTGCAACACTAGGACATATCACCCCCATTTTGCTTTTTGTTGGCTGTATTCTGTTAGCAGCTGCTAAGGATCCAGTCATAAAAGTCTTAGATAAATAAATTGTATGTCTCTTCTCTGGTCAGGCTGTTGAACGAGAAGCCCCTGCCAGAGGGCTGGGAGATGAGGTTCACGGTCGATGGTATTCCCTACTTCGTAGACCACAACAGGAGAACCACTACCTACATTGACCCCCGCACCGGGAAATCATCACTGTACGTCCTCCACCACAGAATGTTCCACCCCACCATTAGGACATGAAAGGCTGATTTATGTATCTTCATTTGAACTATTGGAGGCAATTGTGTTTGCATTCTCTGAAGCGGAGAGTCCACTGTGGGACACACTGGTGCTGTCCAAACCAATGTTTTGGATATTTCTTGTCATTCATATAGTGAGAGCTACCAATCTTTATAATTTGGGGGTGAGGATATTTGGAAACCTCCTCAGCCAGTCTCCCTTCGGCTAGCTTCATGTTGTCATTATTATGAGTGGAAATAAACCAAATGACTGTGGTCTGTATTCCACACTTTGGCTGCAAATCAAATTTTCCATCCCATAACCCCCAGAAGGATAATAAAGATGAACTGATCTGAAAACACAGTGAAAGAAGAACAAAGTGGCCAAGCGGACCAAACAGTTCTTGCAATCTTGCGTTATCTGACGCGCTGTTACAGTTTTGAAGAGGTGTACGCTACAGAGGCAGCCTCTGCAGACACCAATTGCAAAGCTACAGAGGCACTTTGAGGGCAGAAGTATAAATTGGCCTTAAGTAATCACTGACCTTTATCCACCTCTATTGCTGACTAGTAGGAATTGCAACATCAACAAATCTCTCTCTCTCGCCTGTGCGCGCACACACACACACACAAACCCTTGAGGTATAATTGCCTGTGATGGTTATAAACCAGAAACTCAGACTTTCACAATGGAGGAAAGCAAGCTAGCCAGCAGCTAACAGCAGAAATGTCATAATTATAAATACTGGAATCATACAGCTTTATCATTCATTCATTCATTCATTCATTTATTTATTGACTAACTTCCTTACTTCCTTATTTACTTATTTTATATTATTTATTTATTTATTTGTCTTGAGAATTGGGCTTTCTAGCCTTCTTGGTAGCAGTAAGAAGTGTCTTGTCAGAAATGTGCCTGTAGTGTCGGTCTGTGTGGCACCAGTGAAAGATTTTGACTGTCTTGAATTTCCACTGTGTAGGTTGCTTCTGTTCCAAAACAGAGTGGGGACTGAAAACTGTTCACCAAGCAACAGAGTTAATGGAAAGCACAAATAATCTCATTAAAATTAGCTCAGATTTTTAGTGATAGGAGTGAATGTTGCCAAAAAAATTTCTATTTTTAGAACTCATGACATCTGATGTGACTAATAGGGTTTTCCAGTCTGTTCCTCCTGTCGTTCTCACTGATCCACCTATGTTGGCTCATGACTTGTGAAAACAACGTGACTTGGGAATAGTTTTGACCTGTCTTGGCAGTGCTTCCAATGGTAGAAAAACCAGTTTGATGAGCGGAGATAGGAATGTGACAAAATGCACTCTGACAGCAGCGTAACAGTCTCACTGGCCCAGTAACCTTAAGGCGTTTATACACATGAAAAGAGACTCAGTAGGAAGAGAGAGATGCTACATCATGGACAAGAGTACAACTTCTCTCCAGTTGTACCACCATTGGTGGAGAACTGAACCTACAGGATAACATAAGCCTGTCTCAGGCTTCAGCATTGCTTTTTCAAAGAAAACAGTTTCTGTTTCAAATGATGTGTAAAAGGCTGGTTGTGGTGACACTGCTGCATGAGCACACACAGATAATAACTTGTTTCTCTGTCTGTTCTTATGTCTGTCCTCCCACTTCCTCGCTCTCTCACAGTGAAAACGGGCCTCAGATCACATACGTTCGAGACTTCAAAGCCAAAGTGCAGTACTTCAGATTCTGGTGCCAGGTGGGTGTCTTATCAGGGTACAAAATGACTGGATGACTGGTGAGGCATGAAAGGGTGAAGTTCCGGTTGAGTGCTGACTACAGAAAAGCTTCACGCCTTCTTTCTTAACTGTCACTATGAAATTGGAAAAACTCCCCAAATCAGCTTTATTTCACCCATGTTTACGATGGAAGGATACTGTAGTTCAAAGTCCTTTCCAGTTGGCCATCTAGAGGCAAATTCAGGTCCGTCAGTCAGGATTGAAACATTTCACAGTCTGTACCACTTGAGAAAAACATTTCCTACTGCTGCTCATTAGTTAATGAGTAAAAGTTAGATTATTTGGAAAATTTAACCTTGACCATGACATTCACACATTAATGCCATATTGTCATAAAAGTGATCCAGAAAGAGCTATATACCATTGTTGCAGATGCACCAAGGGACTGTACGCAGTCTGTCATATACTAACAATCATATAAACTTATTCCAAGACAGATATAGTGTATTATATCAGTGATATCTTGTCAGCAACTGTAACCCACTTTAGCATAAATTCCTTACAAGTAAATTAATTATGGCTCAAAAGGTTGTTTTCATGTCACGGCTGAAAGCACACATCACTGCTAAACCACTTCTGACATTTCATTTTTTCTGCAGCAACTGTCAATGCCTCAACACATCAAGATCACGGTCACCAGAAAAACCCTGTTTGAGGATTCCTTCCAGCAGGTAAGGTGACATCACGCAGAGGTCACTGATTCTGGTGGGACGACGAGGCGCTGAGGTCTTATTTCTAACAATAATGTAACGTAAAGACAGGTTTCTTTGCGCCGCACGTTCACTTTTAGATTAATCCAGAACAAGTTTAGAACAAGGCCGTTTACAGTTGCACAGCTTTTGTTTAATCAGAGGTCGTTTGGTTTTGCCGTTCATTTTGGTTAAATTGGTCTGAAAATGGATCCTTTAACTTCCCCAGCTTGTGAAGGCTTAGCGGGTGCACCAGGTCTGTTTGTGTAACACTGACCAACCACCAACCTACCAGTCCTCATAAACAATTTCTCTATTTTTTTTATTTTTTATTTTTTTTAGATCATGAGCTTCAATGCCCAGGATCTGCGCAGGAGACTATGGATCATTTTCCCAGGAGAAGAAGGCCTCGATTACGGGGGCGTAGCCAGGCAAGTTACTAAATAACTTCATCTAAATTTTTCTGAATGTCTGCTCTCCCAAGGCTCATGTATGTCCAGTGATAGATCCATTGCCTCTGAATGCACAAATTTCATGCTGCCTCTAAGTGCCTGTCTCCTTTATTTACTCTGTTGACATTTAAATGTAATATTTTTTGGGACAGTATGTCTTTGTCTGTAATTTGCTTCTGATTTTGAGTAAACATCCGTAGTCATCAAAGGATTGCTTGAATTGAATTATGTTATCTTCATTGGCCGTGCTTGTGTTTACTATGTCCTTTCCAGAAGTTTCCTTTCAATATTTGTGAGACTGTGACTTTGCCTGCAGTTAATGTCAGTTTTATTATGTTAGAACGTTGTTTCTCTGTCTGTGGGTCTGTTATTCAGACAGAGGTCCCTGCTATTGGCCCTCAAGCCACTGTTTGTACTGTCTGTTTGAGGATGCCTGCATGATATCAAATGCCAAGGCCTTGCCTCTGTCTAGTAGATAGTTGCTCTTCAAGTCTGGCTATTATGAAGGTGTTATAAAAGCCAAACACCTGAGAACTTGCATGTTGGAATTTACACTCAGAAAATAATCACACACCTGTGTCCTGAATTTGAATTCAGAGAAAATATTTACAAATGTGCAAATCAGTATTTGAATGAATGTAGTTGGGCTGATTGGGCCACTCAGAGGAGCCATTTTGCAGATTGTCCTTGTTTGCTTCTGGTGATCAAAAAACAGTTTTCATCATACACACCTCAATTTTGTGGTGTTCTCTTCCTTATGATCCCCAGTAAACATTTATCATAAAATTACTCATCATATTGGTTTGGGTCAGTTAAAGGTTGGCAGGCACCTTGACCAATACATCTGGGTCTCATAGAAAGAATTTCTTGCCAGACTCGTAAAAAGCCTGACACGTTAATGTTAATATTTTTCACCAAATGATACACATATTGTACCATACTTACTTATCACTCCGTTTATGCAAATACTAACCTCCATATTTGTAAATCTTTTCTGTGAATCTAAAGTTAGGAAACAGGTGTGAGAATATTTTTACATTACCTTAATTACCTTACCTTACCTTACATTACCTTACCTCTAATTTATACAAGGTCCCAAATACTATATCCTGCTTATGCACATGTACATTCGTTGCACATGTACAATGGAACTCACATTACTAGTTGACCCTGATTCAGTTCCCTGGTGCATCTTCCTGCTCTTCCTTCACTTAACGGCTGCTCTGTCCCGTCCTGCAGGGAGTGGTTCTTCCTGCTGTCCCACGAGGTCCTGAACCCCATGTACTGCCTGTTTGAATACGCTGGGAAAGATAACTACTGTCTGCAGATCAACCCTGCATCCTACATCAACCCCGACCACCTCAAGTACTTCAAGTTCATAGGGCGCTTCATCGCCATGGTCAGTACTTTTGGCTTGCATTGACCTTACTTCAGTATGACCAAAAAGAGCTTGTATCGTAAAGATTTTGTGCTGCACTGAGAATATGAGAGACATGAAATAAAGAGCAGAGACTGAAATAAAGTGTGGACGATGTACAGGTGTATAGTCTCAAGTCCCATTCCCCACTTCCTAGCATTACTCCATATCCTGTGCTGCAGCTCCTGCTCATCAGAAGCACCAGAATATTTCTAGTGGAGCAACTTGTGTTTCTGTCCCTCAGGCCCTGTTCCACGGCAAGTTCATCGACACAGGTTTCTCCCTGCCGTTCTACAAGCGCATCCTAAACAAGCCGTGGGCCCTCAAAGACCTGGAGTCGATAGACCCCGAGTTCTACAACTCCCTCATCTGGATCAAGTCAGTATGCAACAGCCATGAGTCAGTATGCAGCTGCCCTCTTCAGTCATAGAGAGGGCAGTTTCAGGGGAGTGGCATGCTGATGTAAAGCACAATTCGGATAAATCTAGCTCTGTTATGAAGTGCACATTTAATCTCTTCAGCTCTGCCACTCCCATCGATGGGTTTGTCATTACAAATGCTAGTGGCGATCTCAAGGTTTCTAAGATCCCAAATATGTCCTGCTGAATTACAGGGAAATGTGTATAAAATGATGCGCAAGACATGTCGATATTTTCTATCTGACGTAATGCTGCAGCCATAAAACAATGGCATCTTGACTTTGAATATTTCACTCAATAGAAGTGTGATGTAGCTTCAATGAAGCTGCAACCAGCAGATACATAATGTGCATGTGACATTGTCTTACAAGATGTTTATTTTTATTTATTTATTTATTTGAAGCTGCTTAAGGGGAAATTTAAGAGAAAATCAGAATTCAGGGGGATAAATGTATGAGGAAAATAAATTTACCTGACCAGTAACCCCCCTTGTTTAAACAAGAAACTGCTCACTTCATGTCCATTCTATATTTCTTAATATTGCTTGCTGCAGGCCCTGAAATGTCTTAAATTATATTGTTTTACTCGTGGTTGAAAAAGTTTTTGTACTTTACACTTAAACACTTACACTGCAAGCTGTTAACAGTGTTTCTGGTGAAAAATAAGCCCAGTCATGTGGGCCTTTATTCTGATGGATCTATTTTTATTTCCATGTCTATTTCAGTTGTAGCCACATCTAGTTTTGCCTGGTATTTCAATCTGATTTTCCCTTAAATTTCCCCTTAAGTAACTTCAGAAAAAAACATTTAGATATTCTGTATCTGCTGGTTGCAGTACTTCACTGAAGCTACGTCACATCATTGCTTAATGGCTGCAGCATTACATCAAATAGAAAATATCTACATGTCTTGTGCATCATTTTAGACACATTTCCCTGTAATTCAGCAGCACATATTTGGTATCTTTGGAAACCTTCAGATTCAGATTCAGATTCAGATTTTACTTTATTTATCCCACAGCGGGGAAATTCACTTGTTACAGCAGCAGTCAAGGGCAGAGAACACACCATAACAAAAAATTGAGATCTCCACTAGAGTTTAAAATAAAGTTCTGCGGGTTTGAACAAAGCTTGGCCTCATAACAATGACAAACCCATCCAAAGGGTTGAAGAGGTTAAAAAGATCTTTGTAGGTCTTCAATCAGTGAAACTTAAGGATCCTGAGTATTTTATACCAGTTTGCTAGATTTTTCTTTCCTTACAAACAACAGAATGTACTGACATATGAGCACTGTTGAATGGAAATTGCCACTAGCTTCAAGAGATGGATTTAACTGCTGACATGTTTGATTGTAGTTAGATGAATTGTAGGAATGATATGTAAGTCACCAACAAAAAACAACAAAAAAAATTTGAACTGTTTTGTTGCTGATACGTTAAACCCTGTATGTTTGCGTGCCTCTCTTCTGTGACATTTTGTGAATGCTCTATTATGAATGTATGTCATTTAATAGGAGCTGTGAGGTGGCTAGTATCAGGTATAGATGTAATTGTCTGCGTTGCTCTGCAGGGATAACAACATCGAGGAGTGCGGTCTGGAGATGTTCTTCTCAGTCGACAAGGAGATCCTGGGGGAAATTACCACCCACGAGCTGAAACCCGAAGGAGGAGACATCCAGGTCACTGAGGAGAACAAGGAGGAGTACATCAGGTGGGTTTCACCAGCTCAGCTTCCATTCCAACCATCACTTTATTTATCATTTCATTTTTAATGGACTTTTGAAATGCTGGAATCGGTAAATGAGGTGCAAATAAGCAGCTTCACTTTGATAGAAGCAGACACACAGGCTTCCTGGATGTAGAACTATGATGGAAAAAATATCCATCAGAGAAATCAGCTATGTTTCAAGAATTGACTTTTATTGGGTGAGCTGGTATTCTTTTGTATTTATCAGGTAGGTGTAGTCATATTTCAACTTGCACTTAGCAAAACAGGCTTATGCAGTGACATCCCTGGGAGGTTTTGGTGAACAGATGTTTTGAAAAAGATGTCTCTTCGTTTGTTCAGCAAATGTTTTTCCATCACCATTTATTTCAGACTTTGTTTATGGACAGTAAACTTCTCGGCTGCAAGCATGTTTAGAAATAGATGAAATTTGATCACAATTTACAGTTCCAGTCAGTCTTTCTGTTTTGGATACATCATGATTCACTTCCATCCTTAATGGATGTGAGGGTACATCAGTGTTTAGGGTGTTTTCATTAAATATCACTCAGTTCTGTAGCTACAGTGCAGCTTCTTGAAGGTAATGCAGATCTGACATTCTTGTAGTTTTTGTCTTAATAGGTGTGCATGCATGTGTATGTATGTGTGTGTGTGTATGTGTTCCTTTGCCCCCCCACAGGCTAGTAGCAGAGTGGAGGCTGTCCAGAGGCGTGGAGGAGCAGACGCAGGCGTTCTTCGAAGGCTTCAACGAGGTCCTCCCTCAGCAGTACCTCCAGTATTTCGATGCTAAAGAGCTGGAGGTATGGGTGAACAGGGAACTGCATTTCCATTTCCATTTGACACAGATGTTTTGTCTTATGAAAGAAACAGACCAGTTTGACGCCAAAGATAAGATTAAGATTTCAGGAGGTATTATAGGTAATTATTGGGTCTTTGATGGTTTCATTGAAACAGCTTTTTTATTTATGTTAAAATGAGTCTTGTGTCTCGTAGGTGATGCTGTGTGGCATGCAGGAGATCGACCTGGCTGACTGGCAGAGAAACACCATCTACAGGCACTATGCTCGCAGCAGCAAACAGATCATCTGGTTCTGGCAGGTCGGTACAGTAGTGACATCGGGTTAGGACAAACAGATATAATTTTATTATTTTGTTGGGTAAAATGTAAAATTAGCTAAATTGAATTAATTGCTGAACCAGGAAATGAATGACACAAATAGTAAGTGGGTCACAGATGTTATAATATTACTTCCTCATGTTATGTAAACAGCCTTTAATATATTGTGTCTGTTTTTGTTTAATATTTTATATCCTTTCTACATATTTTTGTATCTATTTATTTATCTATTTTCTTTTGTTGGAAGGTATTATTCTTGTGTTGGTGTGGTGGAAAAACTATTATTTAAAAAAATAAATAAATAAATAAGTGTGATGGGTAACAGTGCCCAGAGAGTTGCTTCAGCATTGTTGCTATTGTCACACACAAACTTCTTGTTACCAGGAAGCATTTGAATAAATCTTTGACCCTGGTTTAAACTTAGTTTTTCCTGGAAGCGCTGTCCATTTTCACTGACCAAAAATGACTTTCTGTGACACCACCCTTCAGGGCTGTGATACTTATTCAGCAGTTTTAAGGCATTGTGGTAATTGCATGATTTGCCAACAACGAGGAACAGTGTTTTTCCACCTCTTTGTCCCATTTGAAAAGCTCTATCCTTGATGAAGGGAATGTTTTCAATTTATATGACCTCAAAATGATTCATGGATATGCCACGGGGAAAAGACACAGCACAGGGCTTTGTCTTCACATGAACACATTAAGATAGTCCTCATTACATGGTATTAGCACAGTACTGCTTTTTGGTTACTAGACTTTTGGCTCTGTTTGAGATAAACCAAATTGCTCTGTCTCAGAAATCCAATCCCCCCAACACATCTTTCACTTCTCACAGGCTTTGATTCAGGTTTCATCTTTTCTTCTGTTTCTCCTTTGTAACTGTTTTAGATAAATGTATTAAAAGGGGATGTTTTTGAATCTCTGGCTGGGCATGTTTTCTTTTTGAGGATGATGAAATGTTTTAAGCAGCATGTCACTCTGTCTTGCAGCTGATAAAGGAGATGGACAATGAGAAGAGGATGAGGCTGCTGCAGTTTGTCACCGGTACCTGCCGACTGCCTGTGGGAGGCTTCGCCGACCTTATGGGTAAAACAAGAGCAAAACAAACCCATATGAAGCTGGCATTGTAGTCTCCATACAGATAGAAACACACTAGTGTCTAGATAATACACCTAGCCACATTCAGACACCTGTGTTAATAGTTTACCTTTACTTTCTATCTGTTGTAGTCAACTGTCCTCTCTGACCCTTTTCTTACTTCATGTCCATTAAGTCAATTCTGTCAATTACCATAAAGCGTTTTCTAACCCAGTACAGAAAAATGGTAAACAAATACACATATCTTATTTTTATCCTTATGAAAATGAATATAATAGCTTCATGCTACCTCCATAGGTGGTTTAAAGCCGTTTCTATGCCATCATTTAAACTTTAAACTTGGGTAAATATGGTTTTGCTGCTGTAAAAGGTTCTTCTTTTGAAATGTCTGTCCCTGTCCAGTCCAGTTTCCATCACTGTTACATTTATAATGGTAACCCAGATCATTCTAGCTCCTGTTGACCAGTGCTTGACTTTACAGGGAGCAACGGACCCCAGAAGTTCTGTATTGAGAAGGTGGGAAAAGAGAACTGGCTTCCCAGGAGTCACACATGGTGAGTGTTTATAATATCTACTTAGGTTGTGAAGAATAAGTTTTTATCTTATGTACCTTCCCATGGGTGCATATGTTCTTGTGCACCCCAAGTGGAAATCAAACCCCCAACCATGACAGTGCATTGTTCAACTCCCTGAGCTACAAAAGCAAAATCTATTTCTACATTTTGGACAATGAGAACACTAAATGTTTATATGCAAGAGCATGTTTGAGGAAGTTCAAGCAAAATGGGGAGTGTTTCCTCCTTTGGTTTGTTTGGCAAGGTGAGTACAATACCAAATAACCACCTGCAAATGTATCTCTGCCCTCTTTCAATAGAAGTGAGGTGGAGCTTGATGAAAACATGATCCGTACCAACTGTAGGAAAACACCAGCGCCTTATGGGTATAAGGAGGCAGGTGTTGATAACTGATAGGCAGCAGTTCGTCATGCTTGGAAAGCCGAGAAAAACAAAATGAATGGTATGAAAGTAGAAGACATTTCCTGTCTCCTAAGTGGACGTGGTTGGCCTTTTTCTGCCTAGCAATGTCTGCAGCGAGCAGCGCCAAGATAGTTTAGTTGTAACAGAGCAGGGTTCGAACAAACTCACCTTTCCTCTGATTTGTTCATATGAAAAAATACCAGTTTTATGTCTGAATGTTGGCAAGATCTTTGGCTTGTGGAAAAACTGACCCAGTGTTTACTTCAGTGACCATGGGACATGAGAATCAATCATTATCTGTACTCTGGTACATCCTCTTACATTGGAGTGAATGGACTGAGGACCTGCTGCCTGTCTCCTAAGGTTTAGGGCAGCAGTGTTGATCCAAGTGACACAGTACAGGAATCGATTTGAAGTTGAGTCATTTTGCTGCTAGACTGTCTCTCCCTGATGTTAAAGAGGCTGGAGCTGGATGACAGGTTACTAAAACCTTGTCCAGTAAACAAGCTACGTGTGAGTCCATGTGACTTTTGTTCACAGTCTCTGGTTGGCAGTGTTAAGCTAAAAGAACCAAATACAAAAATGCACCAAAGTCAACTTTTCCGGTATTGATCAGATCAAAGAGACACTGTATGTGCGATGCCACATTAATCATTTCACTGGCAGCTGAAATGTACTGTTTCCTTCCTCAGCTTCAACAGACTGGACTTGCCTCCCTACAAGAGTTATGAGCAGCTGAAGGAGAAGCTGATGTTCGCCATCGAGGAGACTGAAGGCTTTGGACAGGAGTGAGAGAAGCCAGGAGAAGAAGCCCGAGATAAAAAGGCTGGAGGGAGACTAAAAGAGTAAAAACAACCAGTGTTCAAATCAGGGAGCCTTTTCAAAATAGGCGTGTATTGTTCATGTATGGGTGTGTGTGCATAACCGCTGTCTGCATGTTGTTGAAAAGGAGCTGGGATTTAGGAACTGGCATCTCCCCTGTGCACCTTACGCAGACTGGACATTGCAGGCCCCTCAAAGCTTGATGGGGACATGATTCTTTTTTTTTTTAAACCTTAAACCAAACCACAGGAAGCTGCTTCCATCTCTCAGAATGTGCTCCACATCGTGCATGGGAACCTGGAAACACACCCTCTATGACATCTATCCCGCAGGACAGTGTGATTTTTTTTTTTTTCACCCATCATCCTTTGCTCAATGTCTGTACCCCAGAGCTCTCCTTTAAAGGAAGTGCTTGATTTTTATTTTATATCCAAAGCCACACATCTGATCATGTGATGGTGGGCGGCAGTGTGGCCACCTCACAGTCAGCGGACGTCACAGCTTCAATCCTAAAGACTGTCGGGTCTCTACCTGCTCACTCTTTTTAAGTCTCTGCACAAGAGCATCAGATGTGTGATGAAAAGTGTTAACATTTTATGGCAAGATTGAAAGGGTGCATTTGTTTCAGAGTTTCACAAAAAAAAAGACTTTGTTGCATTGAGATTTTCATTTTTTGCATCAGAGAAGTTTTCGCACGATCCATGTCGCAATCGTCTCCAAGCTTAAAAAGTCGTTAAATCCGTCTCTCGTCCATTCATATGCATCTCTCCTTATGACTAAAGTGGGTTTTTCATAAGAGAAACCAACAAAAAGGGATAGTAGCATTCACCTAGTCGGTATCTATCATGAAAAGGAGTACTCCTAATTATTTCTACACTTTGAAGATGCCGCTTAACAGACAATCTTGGTGCTTCAAAGATATCAAGGAGACATGACTATACAGAGAGAAAGAGAGCCTTGTGGTTCTGGCTCCATAGTATTTGATCTGTGAATCTTTTAATGATTGTGAGGGGTTGCTTGTAAACCCCATTATTTATAGTGGTGGAAAAGTCAGAGGACATGAATGGGACTTGAACTGACCCTAGTTTTATAGGGCCACTCTTAATGCGACGGTACATGATGGGATGTCTTAGGTTAGAATATTCTGGGAGAGTGAAATATGTTTGCATTCATAATATCAACTTCAAAGACGCTGAGCACCTTCTGTCTCGTCCTTCATGAGGTGGCAGTGTTAAATGGACACCTGGAGAAACCCATCAGGGATGAAATAAGTATTTTGAAATGGTGTCTAATGTTTTAAGTGCTCAAGGTGTCCTCAATCTGACGTGTTAGCAATTTAAAAACCTCAAAACACGAGTGGACACACACCAAATGCAAGTCAAACCAAATCAAATCAAAGTTGTTGTTTTTTTAGGTAAAAATTTTGGATGCATACTTTGCAGAGATCTAAAAGAAAGTACATGTAGCTCTGTATATGTAGCATTTTTAAGGTGAGTCTGAGAGAGCTCTTACCATGGTTCTACTGTTGAATATATTATGATCATGGAAAATCTCATCTTATTTAAGTGCATTCTTGCCCTAGATGGTAACACAGAATCGATGGGGAAAATTAATTTATAATCCTAATGTGGCGTAGTCTCTTCTGGTAATTTTTTTCCCACTGATCTAAGTATTAATAATTGCAAATGGACAAAAATAACACTTAAGAAGTAATAACCTGGACACAAGATAAAATGACATGAGTCCTGTGATTGAGGTATGATTTTAGGGAGGATTCTCAACACAGTGCTGATTATGGGTCCTCACGGCAACCAATTTTGTCAATTACTGACGTGTTTGCACCAAAAAAGCAAATGCTCTACCAGCGTGAAATTGCACTTCCTGTATGCACAGATAAACTCTTCCTAAGTAGCAAAGCATTGGTCTAAGTTTATATCTGACCAACGTTAATATAATAGAGTTGAAGATGGTTAATCTCAGTCCTCTGGATCATGAGGTGGTTTGGTTGCTTGTTTTGGCGTGCTCTTGTGAATGACTTCGATCAGCTGCACAGCCGTCTCTTTTGCTGAAGAACAGGAAGAACAGCGCAGGTTTGAGATCAGGTCTCTTCTAGCATGAACGGTTGGGTTAACGCAAATTCTTGAAAATTGCGGGTGTTTGGTAATTGGAATGGGAAATGAATTCCTGCACCACAGACTGAAAACAGTCATGAGTGAGGAGCACCATGACTGTGCTCCTCAGATGTTGTGGGTTTGAGGAAGCGCTGCAGAATTTTTGTTTTTCTCAGTGTGTCTGGGGCATCCTGCCACAAGAGTGCTAGCAAATCTAAGGTCTGGCTTTCCTCATGTGTTTTTGAGATCGTCTTCGTCCTTTGGCTTCAGGTAGCCTGACTTCCACTCCAGAGATAACCAAAGCTCTCCAGGCCTTACTCAGTATCCGTCTCTTCACTTCCCCCAGGACACTTGGTATTTCTTTTTGCAGCTTGTTGCCAGCAGAGATGATTGACCAGTTGGGCTGTATGGACAAATGAATACTTCTGATGCTGTGCTAGGTTGGCTCTGCTAGGTCCCTGTTGGTCCTACTGACTGGTCCAAGAGGACTGTGGCAGCCTTTTCTGGGGAATCAGCTCAGCACCAGTGTGGAAAGCAACACTTGTGGTGTTGATGTTTTTGAGGATATCAAGATAGGTAATGTTGCTTTCAGCAGGAATGGGGAATAACCACTGAGACCCAATGTACAATAATAAAGTGGGTCATACAGAACGTATCAGGATGAAAAGAATGCAAAATGAAAAATTGCCTCAAACTGTCGCCCATGCAGCAGGCCCTTAAGAGGAAGTGGTGTTTTTAATCATGTTCTGGGTCGATCATGAATTAAAATCCCAGGGACGTAGTAGAGAAGCAAACATGTAAATATCATAATTTATGTTGCATTGCAAAATAAATTTTTTGGTCATTTTCTTTTGGTCTAGCGTCCTTGTACAACTAAACTGCTTTCACTCACCTGTATATGAAAATAAGTTGTAAATGGTGTCAATAACAAATTAATTTCCTTTTGTAAAAAAAAACAAGGTTTTATTAATAAGAGGTTTATGGTAACACTATATTTTCTTTTCCCTGTTTGATTTATGATGTACATGAAGGATGTGTAAAATAGAAATTGTTCACCTTAATAAATTAAATCAACAGGTTGGAGTGTGTGCCTTTGATTAATAACAGGCATTAAGGTGAAAATAATAATAAAAAATACTGCAGTTATTCAATTTTATTACACTGTATACCTCCAGTGCCTGCACAGATTTTCTTTTAAATACTTAAGTAATGTGAAAGCAATATTTGCTTTTCCACACCAATCATATCAAAGTGAGCTGTGGCAGGTGAATTCAGGTGAGGGATACAAATCATTTGCATCCAACTATTTCATAGTTCTCTGAATTTGAAGGAGAGTCATTAGTTTACTGTGTGACTTACTGTGTTTAAATTTCCAAAATACAAATTGTTCATAATCTGTGTTGAGTTCAGTCCGCATGGAACCAAACAACACAACAAGGATAATTAACGTTAAAGGAGACCCAATTTACAATACATCAACAAAATGCACTTTTGAATCAATAATTTATACAAAATAATTTATTGACCCCTAAGATGTAATAAAGCATTGCAAAGCCCTGAATGCAAAGATCAATATGAAAACCATGGGAAGCTATTGCCCACAATGGGTCAAACAGAAATTGAATGGTTCACCCTGTTATGTTGGTAGACCATGATGTCAAGAATAACAAACCAATCAGTCCATTTGTGGTAAACCATAAAACCAAACCAAACCATGCATGAGTAACTCACTGATTGGCTTAGTTCCTCAGTGTAGCCCTAGTGAAACTGCACATACAAAGTAAAGTTTCAAAATGTGTAGCAGCAGCACAGTTTATACCGTTGGCTAGGACTTGAGTAGAGGTCAGTGTGATTTTTTTTCCATCCTATCATGTCTGGACATGAATTGGCAGCTTGTGATGCAAGTAAGAAGTGATCAAACATGCAGTGTTTTTATATTTCAAAGGTTATTTTGGCCATTTTGGTTATTTGGGTTTAATTTGGTGGTGTATTCTTCGTATTTTTGCCAGTGCAGGCAAAGTGGCATCACATCCAGATATGTCCGGCAGCTGTAGTGAAGTTTGACAGCAGAAAATGTTTCAATGATCTAAAACATCAGCGGCGAGCTTCAGTTCAGAATCAAAGAGCAAGAGCTTCTCTCTAAAAGCTGCCATTCTGCACTGATGTTCAGCAGTAACACAGAGAAGAGGCTCAGAGTCCAATTTCTCCACCAACAAAAGCAGACAATAAGCCAGAGTGCAGTGCAGCTACAAGACATGTTTTAGTATGACGGCTTGCCACAGTCAGACATGCTCCATCACAGTGGGCTCATCGAAAAACCAAAAATTACAGCCCCTCATCACAAAATAACTCCTGTAATGTACTGAACATCACATGTTGGTGATGTAGAACAAAATAAGGATCAGAGGAAGAGTTTTCCTCCCCGTGTGAATACATTTATATGGACACACCTGTTCGCATCTGCCACATGGCATCACAAGTTGCATTAAAATGACGTGTAACCATTGCCCTAACTCAATACCATAATTATTAATGGATGTCCACAGCCCAGGTCATACACCGTGCTCATATAAATCAGTGCATTGAAAAGAAAAGAAAAGAAAAATAACATTCTTTGACTTTGGGCTCAGAAAACCAGTGGAAATGATTAACTATACCACTGACATCTTGAGTAGTGATACCTTAGTTTTTGATAAATCCCAACCATTTTTGAGAAGATCAATGTTTCCATTGATTTTGACATGAAGACACCTTTTGATAAATCTTACAAGTATCTTACCAATCAGGCCCATTGTTGTTTTTTTCTGGCAACAGAGAACATTGAGGTAAAATTTTCTCAAAAACAATTTTTTTATAGACAACGTAAAAAAGTACACGTTAAATAGCGTTTTAATTTAAAACAAATGAAGAGAATTCATTTCCCAGAGTTAGCAGTCCATGACTTAAGTCTGTACGCTGGTTCACGTCCAGGAAATTCGTGAGGATGAGAGGTAAAACTGCCTGGACTACAAACATGGCTGCTGTAAACAGTTTTGGTTGTCGCTCTGCATCTGCTGCAGCGTCTCGCCGGCACCCTCCGACCCTTCATCCTCCTCTTCCTCTCCTCCCTCAGTTCGCCCTTCAATGGGGGGGATGGACATGGCAGCCTGAGGGTCTTCATCAGCCCTCCTGTCCTCTCCTTCCTCCTCCTCCTCCTCCTCTTCCTCCTCATCCCTGTCCGCTTCCACCTCCTGATCTTCCCCTTTCAAACCATTGTCCCCCCCTTCATCGTGTCCTCCTGTCCTGAGCCTCTGTGCTTTCCTCACCAACCTGCTCCTCCTCCTCTCGCCCTCTCCGTCCTTCTCCTCCGCCATCGGCACTCCTTCCATCTCCTCTCCCTCAGTCTCACCCCCTCCGGCCCCTGACCCAGGTCCAGCTCCACTCCCCGCAGCGGGACACTTGTGGTCTCGGTAGTAGCTCTGCCTGGTGAATCCCTTGTTGCAGGCGGAGCATCTGAAGCGGTAGTTATCTGTGTGGGACTGCTGATGCTCCAGCATGTGGGCTCTGCGGCTGAACGCCTTCTGGCAAAACAGACATTTGTAGGGTTTGATACCTGGAGGGGAGAGAAGGTGTTGTAAGATTAATGAGTTTTATCACTTTTGCTACAAATGTTACCTTAAAGCGATGGAAACTAAAATATGCAATTGTTCATTTAAATGATTTTATTTGTTGGGTGTAGAAAATAACGTAACAGGATCAGTTTTGCTGGGGATTAAGAGCTACTTTCACATGTAAGAGCGGAGCGATCCAATCAAGACACACCTCAGTTTTTATTCCTCCCACCCCCATTTGATTGACTCTTCAGCTGCACCTGTTATCCTCCACTAGCCTCAACAAACAGTAGTGAGTAACAGTAACTGTTAGCTTGTTAGCATAGCATGTCAATTCTGTGCTATTCCTGCATATATGTCCACCATTTTACCGAGGATTACTTTACCAAGCTAACTTTAGAAGAGGCATGAGCTAGCAAAGCACCTCAACAGACAATATTGTTACCCTATGAGGGAAAGTAAAGCCCACCCAGCCCTGCTGGAATGAATTACTGTAGAAAATGCAGCCCCTAAAAACTTCATTTTATTATAGTTATTGACTTTTTTTTTAATGACAAAGACAAAACTATAAAAAAAACTTTTGATTTAAACTAAACTAATAAATTAATTATAATATTTTTT
>OMKZ01024517.1:18588-32345 GCA_900302535.1 Neoniphon sammara
TGTGTGTATGTGTGTGTGTGTGTGTGTGTGTGTGTGTGTGTGTGTGTGTGTGTGTGTGTGTGTGTGTGTGTGTGTGTAGCATCCTACCCCGTGGAAAAAACAGTGTAGTTTATTTCAGTTCCTGCTCTGCTAAGTATTTTTAGAGCTTACGTTCCTCTTTGAAGTTATTTTTAATTGTGTTGCCCGGATGGGCGTTAATTAGGAAACAGTCATTAAACGTAGGCAATGCATTAGCAACACTGGGGCTTAATCACAAAGCTGCTATTAAAGAATGGAAACTTCACATCACTGCACTCCTGTTAAATACCTTCTCTTTCGGAGGGGTGGAGGATTTATGCTGCATTTAATTGTGAGCTTGCTGCTGCTTTTTGAACTCATATTTGAAGAAATATTAAAAAAAAAGGATAAATTGAGGTTTTGGAAAAATACTTTAGGACATTTAACAGAGTCAAAGAATGCAAATTTGAGTTCTCAAATAACCTTTATTTTACCTCAAATTTCAAACTTGTAGCCAGGTTAGCAGCCTTGCACTCTCATTTTCTTGTTTTTCATACCTGCTCATGCCAAAGCTTTGGATGTGCTGGAGGGCATATGCTTCAATAAGCAAGTTTAGCTATCCATGATATCGCTGTTGAGAGAAGTTACTGGGTCAGTTGTTGGGGTCACCTGTCTCTGAAGAACTGCAGCCAAGTGTATTTCATCACTTCACAATCAGATACTTTTTTTCTCCGCTGTTTCTCAGTAGTATATCTCTCCTTTTAATTTTACCCTCTTAAATCATTTAGTGTTGTTTTGTTCTCCAAACTCTGAGAAGGACAATGTCACTGAGAAGCTTTTTGCCGAGTTCCTGTATTGAGACAACCAAACCACACCCATCAGAGGAGAAAACAGTACCTGCTGATTGATGCAACCATACGGGAAACAGGTGTCAAAACATCTGTAGCTAGCAAGTTTCAGCATCTCCAAGGATTTTTTTGACACCCTTTGTCCACCAGAGAGGAAGAGGTACTTAGAAAAGCTCAATATTCTTGGTCTCACACTGAATGAATGGCAGGAAACATGAATTGAAATCATGTAGCCTGTTTAAATACCAATATTCCCCAGAGTTGGAGTTAACATGCCAGCAGGGAGGCGAAAAAACATGTTTACAACCACATAAAGTCAGTGTGCTGTTCATAACATTAATTAGCTAATGACTTGGGGCGAGTTAGCTAGGTGTTACAAGCTAACGTTAACTTGCAAATATAGATTTATCCACATTCCACTACAGCACAAGTTTTGTACTCTCAAAATGATTTAGCTTGCAGCAACATATTTAACTTTAGCAAAGATCAAACTGTCAATTAGATATATGAATTTCCAGTGGCAGAATGTTTACTACACAGGAACATTTTGAGTGTCAGGGTCCCACGGTTTCCACCCTAGTGTTTCACATCTTATTATTGCCTGTATCCACTTTCTCTTCCAAAAGGCTCTGTGTTTCCATTTCAAATCTTATAAAAACTTGATTCTGGATTCTTGACCTTGTTTTTTAGTGCATCCCACCACACAACAGCTTTATGGCATTTTTTTTTCTAGCTTGTTAATAAACCAAATTCACAAGGACACACGGTCAAACACTATAAAGTCAGTAGAGAGTAATTGAATGATTTCCGCTATGGGGTGGGCGAGAGTTAAGCACATTTTATGCTTCACTGGTAATAGCCTCTCAGCATGTAAAGTGACGCTATACATGTTTTGGGGTTGAAGAATCTCAACTCGGCGTCAAGTGTACACTCAGAGGTTGCACACTCTGATTGGTTGATCACATATATAATAATGTTTCTATATATGTGGGGAGTACTGTGTATAGGAATTCAACAACAGCCACATCAACGCAAAAGTATAAAAACTTCAATATAAGTGCCACTGTGCTGTTTACATTCGTGCTTTATATTACATTTACATTATGTTACATTATATTATTTTATTCACCCTCTCTCTTTATGACTATCTGATAAAGAGAAGTCTGCTCAACTCTGTGAAAACATCAAATCACAACATGCAAACTGTACAGATATCTCTGTGAATTCCATTTCACCTACAGTATATCGGTAAAGAAAGCCAACAAGCCCAAGTGCACAGGTCTGACTGCTTTACAATCAGCAGTAGCGTGCACTGCTAGCCTTCAACTGTTGACATTACCATTCATGAACGTTTGAAGAAGATGATCCATAGCGCTTTGAAATGTTTCATTTCCCAATACCTGTAGTCCGGACCTTGAACTACAATGAATGCCTCAACAAGACTGAAACACTATATCTTCATGTTGCCCGCTCAGCAGGAGCACCTCTGTATCAGAGTATCAGTATCTTTTGTCTCTGCTGGTTAGATTTGGGGTGTGGTGGGGTGATGTTAAAATTATCCGCTGCCTTGAATGAGACAAGGCAATTTTTATATTGAAAACAGCAGGCAGTGTCAAGAATGCAGAACAAACTGGAGGCTAACTCACTGCAGCAATCAGTCCTATCCCTAGGCTTTGTGTCTTAGAGTGGCCACAAATCTCATTTCCTATTTCCCACCTCCTCCGCCGTGGTGTCGAGATACCAATTCCGACATCAAACAGTGTTCTCGTGGGCTCTGCGACGCCGGTGGAAGGATATTAGTGAAAAAAAACAACATCACATGGGTGGAAGGGAGAAAACAGTTGTGTTATTAGGGAATGGCCATTTCGCATTAGCCATCTTCATTATGAGCATCATGTGAAATAAAGGACCCTAATCCTCCCCCTACATTTCCTAGAGTTTAATTTAATTTAATGAGGTCATGCTCTGTATAAGAGTAAATATATGAGGTTATCTCAAATGAAACATCACCGGCAAATCGGTATGTGAATGATTAGCGAACAGTAATGAGTCACAATAATCAGAAAAATCAAGTTATATAATTTATATATAAAAAGGGCCGATAGGGTTAGTTCATCCAGGCCTTAATTGCGATGAACAGAACAGGAACATTATGGCTTGTTCCATGAAGAGAAAGTGTGGGGAGGTGAAGGTTGTTGATAAGGGCAATGAGTCTAAATTTGTAGCATTTATGTGCGGATGAAAATGTTAAAGTGGCTAATCTACTGTACGTAGGAGGAGAGCCACAATCAGAGCTGATGAAAAATCATGGGCAACTGTTTGATTGGGGAAGTCAATGAGAATCTTCCAGTGCGGGTGGCAACACATTTGAATGTTGTGTAAATGCTCTGTTTGACTGGTGATCAAAATCCAGTACAGTACAGATAAAAAATAAAATAAAAAAATAGGAAAAAATCCAACTGTGATCCATTTACAGAAATAGCCTGTGCATATTAATACGTGCTTTGATATAAAAGGGTTCTATAATTGGGTGAACAGTTTGAAAAGGTGCAATGTTCTGTGGCAGACCCAACTTCTGCAATTGTACTTGATTGTCTAGAGCAGTAAGTGCATATTATCTCATAGACAGGTAGGCTGTTAGACAGGAGCATGAGAGCTTTTATGGGAGGCAAAAGCAACATAATGGAGCTAAATACTGGCAAATGTATGGAAGAGGCAAAGTATAAGTAGGCAATCCAGAGGCCGTGGTCAGCACAAGTGAAGTGCTGCATGCATTTATTTGTAAGGAGACAATGATTGAGAGTTCGTGAGAAAAGAGTGGGAGGTGGCACATATTGATGCCCTCAAAATCCTTTACTTTCCAGGGGCATCAGCAGCCAGATCTACCTTCAGATTGTTATTATGTGTGGGAGGTACAAGGTTATGGTTTTGAATAATTGTAGTAAGGACTAGATTATCGAGGTAAAATAATGTATAAATAACATTTATCTCTAAATTTCTCAATGAGCATGTGTAACTTGTTTGCTATGCCATCCATTCTTTGATAAGAGAGAGAACTATGGGCAGGGCTTAAAATAGGCCGGGGCTGTCCGGGCTTCAGCCCAGGCATAGGCCTGCACTTTTCTGTGTCATCAGGGAATGCTTAACTTTGTACATCTCCAACAATGTATATATTTTTACACTTTTATACATCTTAATGATTCAAACAATGACTAAAACATGTTTTCTTCATAGCTGTAGAGACCTTCCGTATAAATGAGGTGATGGAAGAACTTGCAAACATCAGAACTTCCACAGGGTTTCCCTTTTTTCTGTCAGTGGTTTTTCTTAAAAGCTACCTAGCAGATCAGTGACCTCAGTAGTGATTGGAAGACCGATTCTTTTCACAGAATCGGTTCCTTCGAGTTGATACATGTAAATGTATCGAACCTTTTGAACCTTACGAGTTTTGATACTTTTTGCAAAATATTATGTCAGTTTCTCCGTGACACTGTGGTATGGTACATGCACGTTCAACAGCTAGTCAAAGATAAAATATTTATTTTAATGCAATGATTCAGCATCCCACTTGTATGCAGGTAGGCTATGTAAGCTAAATACAATGGTACAGAAATCTGTAACATTGTTCAGTAAGTTCAGTTTAACCTGCTGTCTGTCTCGACTCCAGTCCGATTAAGTTGGTCCTCGCTCGTTTGTTCAGTACACAGTACACGGCAGCCAGTGTGAGCAGTAGCCTACAATAGCGAGTGGGCAGTGTAAAGTGGGAAAAGTTGGATTCATGAGCACTCAGTCCATTTGACAGGCTGACCCGGTACATACCAGACACTAAAAAGAGTCATTCAAAAAGATTTGTTTGTTCATTTTCGCCCACCACTAGACCTCAGTCATTTGTCAGTCAGTCAGACAGCATAGATGGCAGAGTGAAAGGTGGATGGCAAGATACAGAGAAAAATAGGTCAGAAACTGACAGGTTTAATAACAGAATATAAACTGCTCTGATATTCTGCTTAAACAATGTTGCGATTTTACAAAATGATGCTGTAACTTTAACGCAAGATAGTTTGCAGCAGGTTGCCTCTAATCTTTGGTAGCTAACTGTTTCATTAAGATATCTGGTAAACTCTAGTTCTGTCAAGTACTATTGTGGTTTTAGGAGAATATCAACTCAAATTACACCATGGCTTGGTAATGTAGGCTAGTTTGACCAGTTGCTAGCTATAGCATTAATTAATGAAAAGGAACTAGCTTGTGGTCTATGTGTTGCCTCTCATAGGAACAAGGCTTTATTTAATTTCAGTTTTTTAAGCTTTTCTACACTCCTATTTTCACTTAGATAATGAAGTTTCAGAGGTTATTGTTACATGTAGAAATGAGTGAGGCAAATAGGGGGAAGCTTACAGACTTCTTCAAAAGCTACGTCAGACATCACTACTGATCTAGCTAAGCTAAGCATATGTGCCAAAGCCATTTGTATCTTTTGTAATATGTTCACTAGGTAATCCAATCATAAAAGTACCAAACTGAATGGCCAAGCTAGTTCAAATCTATTGTCCCTTGGCTCTTTTTCAATCTGTTATCAGATTTGTCAGCATCATGTCATGCCATCAGTGCTTTCACTTAATATTAAGGTTTTCCTTTTCCTTTGTCATTTATCCTCATTTAAATGCAGAGTTGAGCAGAACAAGGCAGGTGATAAAGGAGCAGAGCAGCTTGGAGAGGAGAGAGGAGCAGGAGAGGGAAGCAGTGTAGGAGCAGCAAGTGAGAACTTACCTAATTGCTGGAATAAAAATCAATTAGAATATTTCACCAAGACTTACCCATTTCTTATAGTTAAAAACAAAAAATTGGGATCAAATCATGCAAGGAAGCAGGGTCACTTGGGGCAGTGAGAACAGGAAAACTGAGGTGCACATTCTCTAGTGAATGGCAGAACTGTAGGGCAGGCCCAGACAGCAACAACAATGAGAAGCAAATGACACACTGAAAAGACAAGATGAAAAGGCTCCAGAAATCAAGCTTTCAAAAGCTGAGATTCTACCTTCAACCCACAATGTCTTCAGAACATACTATATTGCAAAAAATAACCGGCCTTACTCTGATCAACCAGGAATAATAGAACTACAGATAATAAATGGTATAAATGTTGGCCGTGGTCTTCACTCAAATGTCACAAATATATTGTACATTTTATATCAAAAGAGATGAGGCAAGCATTATTGGCAAGTATCAGATTGAACCGACCAAAGCTCATTGTTATTGTGGAAGAAAGCACCTTGTTAAGCAAAAATTCTTGTCTTATTGTGTACCTCAGTTGATAGTTCAGAGCTGTTGACTTTCTTCTTAGATCTTTAGCTAGAGAATACAATTGCAGATAGAATCTGACTGAACTGCCTGCTGAAACAGGGCTTGATGATGCTGTTCTTAAAGAATGCCTGGTGGGATTCTACTCAGATGGAGCCTCTGTAATGGTAGGAGAAAAAAAAAAAAGGAGTGTACTCAAAACTGAAATGTAAGTTCCCAGACCTCACAGCATTGTCTGGACCATAGGTTGGAGCTGTCTGTTATCAGATGATGTGAAGCACTGACACAGAAACCAACTACTTCACAGCTTTTCTTGACAAGTTATGCTGTCTGTATAATCAGTCACCAAGGAACTTAAGAGAGCTGGATGCTGCAGTCTCAGAAGGAGATGTATGTTTGAGAAGGATTGGTTGAGTCTTAAGGATAAGGTGGGTGGCTTCATCTTTCAGAAAAGTAAATGCTGTTTGGACAATGTATGCTGCACTCTACAATCACCTCACAGCTGCAGGTAAAGATGTAAACCGAAATTCAAGTGAAAGATGTATGTGTGAGGGGCTAGCAGGAGCTTAAGGACCTGTCTGAGGCTCTGCAGCCCAGAGACATTAGTCTGGCTCAATCAGTCAATCTGATAAAAAGGCATCTAGACATTTTCAATACCATGCGCAGGAACCCAGACAGTGCTCCATTCTACAAAACTGCATGTGAGTCTGCACAGCAAGGTGCTTTTAATGGCATAACAGATGCCATTAAGCCCTCTACCATTAATGTATACTATTAATAACTAATGGAAATTAATTCCAGTTTAATGTAACTATAAAAAAGACTGTTATATTGATATCACTTTGTATAATTATTCTCTCTTACAGAGGTAACAACACTATTCCTATATTTTTGATACAGATACACAGGAGAGTTCACTTACAGGAAGTCAGCTGTATAATCATCTGTAGTTTTGCACACTGCCAACAGTACCTAGAATGACTTTGATTAGCATTTTAGTGTTCAGAGCAGAGGGTTGTCTCGCCTTGTTATATTTTATTTAGTTTGTCAAATGATATCAGATTTTGTAGTCTATGTGCACACACATGTGCAGCCATGGCAACCTTGAAACCACAGAGCCCCCCCACATAACAAATCCCAATTTAACCCTGGCTAAGGGGGGACAATTACGACGAAACCACTTCTATGGCTCTTGACTCAAATCAGACAGACAGACAGACAGACAGATAGACAGAAGATAGATAGATAGATAGATAGATAGATAGATAGATAGATAGATAGATAGATAGACAGATGTGAAGAAGCGACATCCCTTAGAAAACCTCTTTTAGATATGCCTATGTTTCCTCTGGAGTTTTTTGCTCACGCTCCATTACACAGACTTCTTTTAAAGGGATTAAGTCCCGACACACTGAACAACAATCAAATCAGAGCACGAGAAAGAAACATAAACAGTTTCTCTTCCCCCATTTTCTTATTTCTTCTCTGATATTAAGGCTTAAAATCAAATTAGAAGAAGGAGTCATTAATAATTTCTCCCCTCTTTTGTGATCTGCCTTTTCCTAGATTTATTTTAATCTAAAGGGCAATTTAATCGGAGCAGGGAAGTTACTTTTACCCTTCTCTCTCTCCCCTCCCCTCCTTTCTCTGTCTCTCTGCTTTGTTATTACACGATAATGCTTTGTTCTCTGAGTACTTGGCACATGGAAAAAAAAAAAAAAGTTCAGCGAAGTGAATTTCTGAGTCAGCCGCCTCACAGACTCCTCCTGATGTGACATTAAATTAATAAAACAAATGTGGTTTGCAGAGATAGAGCACTTTAAAGGAGGTAAGAGAACGGAAGAAAAAATCCTCTTCCTCCACCCAACCTCCATCCCTTTGCCCATGTCCTTTTCTTCTTTCTCTTTGGAGTATGTGTGCTTGAGCCACTTTCTCTGTGTTTGAGTGCCTCACCTTCACAGAGTTAAAATCCTCCAAATCCTTCTCTGTTGGACAGTGGCCTGTCTGGCTGCTCTACACCACCACTACAGCAGGCAGCTGCTGCTTGCTCTAGTGGTGGAGGAGGACCAAAATGCACCTCACACACACACACACACACACACATACACACTGCAGTAAAATGGCTGGGAGAGTGTTCGTGCGGATACTGTGGGGCGTGCCAAGAGCACAAAACAGGTATTATCCCTCAGATTATTTTGCTGGAATACAAAAATGTGTCGCTGGATTATTTTGCTGGAACAATTTAAGGGGACTTTCCACCTTTTTCCTGGGTGAAGCACCCATAAACCTGCACATAGGTACACACACACACATACACACATACACACGCACGCACTGCCTGACCTTTACGGTTCCTCATTACAAAGCTCCATCATCCCATAGAGATCTGCCACCAAGTGATCAGGGAGCTGAGGCCTTCCACCTCATCTCTCCCTGGGGGGGAGGCACTGCAATCAGCCCCCCGCCTGCCTCACATCTATCATACCTGACCATCACATGGTGGTAGTTAGAATCTACGCACACACACAGTTATGTGTTTGATATGACACACACACACACACCACACCAGCACTGCCATCCCTCTGATCACAGCCCTGCGTTTCGTATTATTCCACTATGATTTTGGCCTGAGCCCTTCATGCGTTTCCTGCGGAGGCAGACGCCACCGCTCGCAGCTGGAGAGCGTCCTGACACAAAATGGCTGCTGCTCATCCTGATGGGAGCTGAAAATTGATGGACCCCCGTTTTTTTCCCCCTCCTGCGGGCAGTCACACTTTGCTGAAATAACACGAGGAGATCCACTAACACTGTATCTATTTGCTGTAATTGAATGTTGTTTGTAAAAGCTTTCAAATCTTTCGAATCTAATGCGCTTGCTTTAGCGATGCATATGAAAGCTGTGGTAATGGAAAAATAAATGTAAGCAATTAGTGTAAATGTTATCACACATTATGTAAAGGTCACACTGAATAGTCAAAGGAATAAGCATCTATGGGCATATTAAATTTTTCATCCCGTGGCTTGGTAAATAAACATGTAGAGTTGCTTTGTCTTCATTCTCATTCGCTGTCTACCTCGCAGCCATTACTCATGCCCATTTGCATATGGAGTAGTTAGGAGGCACCGTCGGTGTTTGTGTGTGCTTGTGCGTGCGCTTGTACGCATGTGTATCTCCTTTCATTTGTGTCCAACAAAGGCTGACTGTGGAGCTCCCCATTTCTCCAATTGGTATTGATCTGTTAATTGTGCTGCTTAGGTGTAAACATGGATCAATGCTATGGTGCTGCAACAAACAAGGCACACAGGCCCTAAATTAATTACCCAAAAATAACAAGCACGGCCCCCAGTGCAACAAACAAAGGGGAGAAGTGGTCCTATGTTAGGATGCGAGCTTCTGCTGGGATATTTCAGCTGTGGGAGAATTCTGTTAGAGTCCCTAATGGAAAAGTCTTGCATGTGGGGATCTGAAATTATCTGCTAAAATAGGCTGAAATAGGGGAGAGGGTGCATTTAATTCGCTAGTGAGTGTCATAGGGGAATGTATTCATATATTTTCAGAGAAGAAGCAATTTCAAATGCACTTTTAAGTGTTAATATTGAATAATAAGTACGTTAAAAGAATAAGAATTAGGGAAAGCGCATGCACACTCTAAGATATTGTTTCAAAGAAGTCTCACCTTGTGCATGAAGATCAATTAATAGAGAAAAATCTATCTTGCGCCTGCAGAAGAGAATGCTAGATCTGTGAGCGCACATCAGTGAATCTGCTAAAGAGGCCACAGCCAGAATATCGGGTCACAGGCAGGAGATTGAGAAAAGTATCACGTCTCCGCGCTCACACTTTCATGTTTATAAAACAGCTTCATCACTTGGTGACATTATTACGGCAAGCTGTGATCCTTTCTGAGCAGAACGACTTAGAATTAAAGGATTTCATTTAGAGAAGACATTTGGAATCACACAAAAGCCCACGATTCGCGATCTTTGGTTTTTACACTATCAAATAACCTCCGAATTCTGAGGGAAATGTCTATTAGCACACAACACTGTATAATCCTTTTCATTTTCCAGCCACTTAGAAGCTTGCTTCCATCATGCATTACAGGCGGCATCAAACCTTTATGCGGCTGAAAACAGATAAGAGGAATACTGGGTTTATTTTTACTTCTAGATATTATTCATAACTCAATACACTCACTGCATGCTGTTTATTGTCTTGTGAACCAAAGAAATCAAAGCCTATACCTTTTCTTTTACTTTTTGTTTTTTACATATTTTTACGTTGCATCCCTCTGTGATGTTTTCTCTCCATGGTTGTTGGCTTTTTTAAGTCTGTGCCTTTGTTTTCTGTTGCTGCTCTCCTAATCTGCGCTTGTGATTAATGCATTTCAGCATGAATATCCATTGTGCTCTCTATACATCCTTTCATCAGTTATGTTCTTTGAATCAGAAAGTGCACATGCTCAGACAAATCCTGGCAATTATGTGTCGCTGGACTACTTTTCCACCAGATCAAGATCCCTTTTACCCATGAAAAACACAGGAAACCGATTCGCACGATAAAGAGGCGACAGGCATGACAATGAGTTTTCAATTACAGACTGTAGCTTCCAAGACCGCAGAGTGCTGACCCTCTCCCGCAGCCCTCCAGGATAGTGTTAGAGAATGAAGGCAACCTTGACTGCAGTAATTACAGGTTACACCCCACTACCCACCAATTGCAGTGCAATATTCTGATTAGGAGCAGGTTTGTCTCTGCAAACAGGAGCCATGTCATTTCTATGTCGGGACGCTGTGACAAGAAGAAAACATTGTGGATTCTTCGAGAGAAGCAGACTCTGTGGATATGCATATTACACAGCTTCATTCAGGGACTACTTCCTTTCAGCAACACTACTAAGTGATGGGATCACACGGGACTGACCAATCTACTGACTGACCAACCAAACAACGGATCACACAGATGAATGAACGAATAACCCTTCTTGAGTGCTTAGCATGAGCACTAAAAATATGTTGAGGGCATTTTCACACCTACAGTCTGTTTGCTTTGGGCCAAATCAGTGGAATAGCTGTTACTTTACTGCACTGTTCATTCAGTTGAGTTTCACACAGCAAAAAACTCACACGAACCAAAATGTATCAACAAAAGCCATGTGGGAGCTGGCACCCCCTCATTGGTCAAGGTCAGACAAATACTGCAAGGCTGAGGGGCGGAGAAAGGATAAGAGTACCATCAGCAGGTTTGTCATTTGAGCATTATCCCAATGATCGTTTGGGTCATATACCAAGAGGACAATGTATTTCCTCTATGTCACCCCTCAATTCATGTTGTTCCTGTGTTGCTAACTGCTAGCTGCCAAGTTGATTCTTCCAGATCTTTACCTATGAGCTTATAAAGAGCTGGCTAAAGGAACTGCTTCAACCCTAAACATATGATGCTTTGTGTAGTCGGGGCGGATCTAGGTCAGTTCATGTTCACACCACAAACAAATCATTCCAGAGTTCATCGGTAACCGGACCGGAGAGACCACCTCTTCAACATGGTCTTGCAGGTTGGTTGTGGTGGTCTGCACCTGAGGGCAATTGCCGTTTTCATGCCTGCCCAAACAAACTGCACCACGGGGGTAAATGTACCAGGGTTTGATTAAACCGCACTGGACAAGGCCAGTTTGAAAGTGCCCTAAAAGGCATTACAGGGCTGGACAAAATCCTAAGTAGACACACAAACAGGTAACCCAGGAGGATCTTACATACTGCAATAGTTAAAAATGAAAATGCATGTTGTTGATAGCTTAAAATTAACTGAATTGTATGCATATCGACTTCTATGCGCTTACACACAGACACACAGCCTGTCTAGATGCCTGTCACGGACAGTGTCTGTAGGGTTGAAGGGAAGTGCAGTGATTGGGGTTGGGACAGGGAGACAGAGGGTAGGGTTCTCTTTAGCGAGGAGAATTGGTTTGACCACTCGCACACCCCTGAACACATATGCCCTCACACACACACACATAGACACACTCGCACATGGACACATATCGCAAGCACACACACGGGGCCGACTCTCGACGTCGGAAGGAAACGCTTAAATGCAGGCTGATGGGTCAAGAGACCAGATGAAAACAACATCTCTCTAAATCTGTAGGTTTTCTGTCCGTCAGTGCGCCCATCAATCCATCTTTTCCTCTTTCCCCTCCCATCCAGCTCTCCATCCTGTGCTCTTTGTCAGTTTTCAAGCCGTACATTTTGGTGTTGTGTTTTTTTTCCACTCACTCTCTCTCTCTCTCTCTCTCTCTCTCTGTACATGCTATTCCTGGCATACCAGCCCGTTTTCCAGATGGCGGCTGATCTGGGAGACGTCTCACTCTGCTCCCCCACATATGGAGCCCTTTCACTGGGTAGAGAGCCTCTTGATCTCCCCCTGGTTGGCTGGGGTGAAGCCAAAGCCCAGATCAGGGTCCTGTGGGTGACACGCCACTCTAACTGGGCAGCCAGGTACCCAGCGCCACGCTGGGCTGGACTGACACAGAAATGCAATGACTTGCAAATTCAAATTTCCATCCATTTCCATGGGAACTGTAGCCATGTATATGATATCAGATCCAACCCATGTGGCCTGCTGCCACAGTGTGAGACACAAATTAATGATGCTCATTTTCACTCAGTGGATCCCAAATCCATTTGATTACAGTCATATCATTCCATTAGAATATATATTACTTTAATAGATTAAATTTCATGATTACACAGATAAATATTGGATAATCTCTCGGGTGTTTATGGAATAGATGTCAGCAGGGATATGTGAGACATATTAACATTTTCAACACTGTGCATATGTAGATGATGTGATGGACGCACAAGATGGAATGCATGGGCCGTTGCTATGGGAGTTAATGGGAACGTGCTAGCAATCGGTTTCTCTCAGCCTATTAAAATCCAGCCATACACAGGGCTGACTTAAATGGATAACTTACATGCCTGGTGCATAGGGACAGGAGGGAGATCGGAGAATGACTGCCAGCGACAGAGGAGAGAGGGAATGTGGGAGTGAGGGAGCAAAGCGGAGACATTAGGCGCAGCAAGGGAACCAGGGAGACACATAGAGCTGCGTTCATAAAGTTTTACTGGGATGTAAAATTTGCTGATTGTTTATTATCCAAGAGAGAGGGAGTTGAAATTGGCCAACAAAGCCACTGTGAAGAGCGGTTATTAATTGCTGTGTGCTTTGTTACCACCATGGGTGTAATGATCAAGTGTGGATTGTTTTAATCAGGCTTGGCATGATCTGATGAGCTCTGAAAAGTTAATGTTACACGCTGATGAATTTCTGCAGGAATTAGCACTCCTGAGAGGAAAAGAACAATTAAAAAAATATACTGGCATAAATGAACATAGAGGAAGAACCAAACCAAAAAAGGGAATGAAAGAGAGAGTTGGACTGAATGGATTGTGGAGGAAGGAAGTAATGCGAAAATGAAAGTGGGGTACACTGATTGAGAAAAGGCAGACATGCATGAGGGTATGGTGCACGCACACACAAACACACACACACACACACACACACACACACACACACACACACACAGAGACTTAGCCAAGAGTTCA
>OMKZ01024517.1:32599-43450 GCA_900302535.1 Neoniphon sammara
AGAATAAGCAAGTGGTTGGGAAAGGAGAGTGCAGTGTGAAATTGAAACTCACATAGCCCCTCTATGCCCTCAAAACTGTGATTATTACCCCGTAGGCATTTTTTTCCTCCACAATTGCACCAACTCATATTCCTCCTGGGAAAATATAACCAGGCAACATAATGTATAGTATGGTATGTCCACACTCACTCTGTGGTCACTGGGCCATGTTACCAGCCAACTACCGCAAAGTAGAAAAGTGAAAGCAGCAACTAGAACCTATAGCCGGTGAACTCCTCGTATATATTGAAAAATTCCACTACGGCGAGACAGCACACACTGCTGAAATGTTGGTGCAGTTCGTTTGGTGGAGTGGGTCAGCCTGTGACACCTCCCCTGACCCCTGACCCTCTGTCTCTCCCGGGAGCGGGACTAGCTGTGGGCAAAGTGGTGGCCTGGCTGGCAACAACCCCACTGTCATCACAGATAAGGACACCTCTCCACAGCCAAGGCCCAGGGACAGAGGGAGGAGAGGCGGAGTGGAGACGGAAGGTCAAACAGGAGTAGGTGGATGGACGGAGGGTGATTATAACAGAGCGGGAGGGGAGGGGTAATGGAAGTGGGAGGAGAGGGAGACAGGCAGACATTGAGAGAGGCCTGAGCCCCGCTCCTGCCCTGAGCTGCCGGACATGACTAAACAGACAATACAGGCATGTACATATATAGAGATATCCCGGGGGTGGGTGTTTTATTGTGACATGAAAGCAAGCTGCAGAACAGTGGCAAGCTAAAAATATCAGTGTGGTAAGCAGGGTTGCATTAGCATGGTTGTAGCCATGCCTACATTAAAGAGAGAGGACACACATGGACTTATACCCATGAAGATGACATATGCAAGCATTCATGCATGCAGATGTGGATGCTTTACGGTCTGTCTGCATGAGCATTCTTCTTTCTCCCAAATGCATGCACACTCGGACACACGCGCACACACACACGCAGTATTTGCTGTGGTGCTGGCAGTGGTCATGCAGAGACCCCCATGGCAAGGGAAGCAGGAGAACTCTGGGTGACCTCGACTACAGCCAGAGAGCTTTTGCAGTTCCCACAACAGAAACAGGCTCTCCCCCATGTAAAAAAAAAAAAACACCCTGTATTTTATCTCGCCTCATGTGGTTTCAACAGTATTGTCTCGTTGAGTGAGGAAAATAATGCCAGACAAATAGAGTCTGCACCGGTTTGAAAAGTGGTCCCATCAAAACAATCCATCATGCCGTCAATGTTTGCGTTCTAACAAAGCCCTCACTGTCCAAATGTCAATGCTGTGATGAATTAAAGATTTGTGGGGTGTCAACCAACACCTTCTCTGACACTGCCAGCTATTGATGAGCCATCTTACAATAAAGGTAAAGGATTAGAGGTTGAAATTGGTCTATTCTGGAATCATTGAAATATATCATTATAAACACTGGAGCAATACATCCATCCAATACATTACAAGAAGAGCATTTCTTAAGTGTCTGAAATACATGCTGATGATGATTTCAGAACACTTTGCTGGAGCAAAAAAATCATTTGGTGCAGAGAAAAAAAAAAGTAATTTGTTATTCACATAAGCCCCTCAAAGCAAATTGCTTCAGAAACAAAGCGGCAATACAATGGAAGGAACATAAATCACTGTGGTGAAACAGTCAGAGGTGGAACATAATTTAGATGGCAATCCATACAAGCCCCATTTTGGTTGGGCTGATCAGACAATTTGTCACATCAAGTCAGCCAATCAGAAGTTGCTTTAGACAGCCACTCCCTGATAAGGATGCTATTCTGGTCTTCTCCTTGCCAGAAATTTCCCTCCCAGCTCTGACTGGCGCCTAAGGCCTCGCTTGGAGCCAGCTGTAACCACGGTAGACTGTTTCCACCTCAGTGAAAGAGACAGAGGGAACTGCAGTGGCAGCTTGATCTCCGATTCACCAATGACTCACGAATGACATGAAATCACAGTTTGGGATCGTCTTCAACCCATCCTTAAATGCTGAGCGACAAGTTGAAACGCTAAGCGATAATGAATAATAGTGTTTGGGGAAAAAAAGCAGCTGCTCTGAAGATTGCACAGCACAGTCAGACCTACAGACCCGCACAAGACACTGAAGTGAACAAAGAACACATCAAATAATGGACAGAAATTACTGGTTCCTCTAGTTCAGGGGTTTTCAATCTTTTCATGTTCCAAACTTCAAATATGTCTATCATTAATCCACTGACCCCTATTTGAAGTGATTTTAGGGACCCTGATATGAAAATATATTTTGGTTTCTGTTAAATATTAAATTATTTAGATGTCATACTTTGACACTGACAAATAGATTCAAAGTCACTGCATTGTAACAATTACTGGTGATTTATAGTCCTTGTTGCCAGTCCAGTATACCACTTTGCTAAACCTACTTGATGCGATTTATCAAATTCCTAAATAATAAAGGGCCGTACTAGTCAAATATTACTCTTTTATTTTTCTACATTTTGGCAGTACAAAACGCTCTTCAGCCTTCATCAGTGTGTGCGATTTATAGTAAAATTAAACTGCTCCCCATTTTGCTGAGGACCCACTGGAAGCCCCTCAAGGACCCCTGTGGGTGCCTGGACCCACTTTGGCAACCACTGCTCTAGTTAATGACAGAGTAAAATAAACATTAGCATACTTGAAACTGGTTCTACTGAAAGTTTAAGTTGGTTAGACACTTGATACAGAGGAAACAGACTTTCAGAGGGCAAAAGCACTACAAGCAGGAATAATGCAGACTGTTTTGTCTTCTTTGACACTATCTACAGTACAGACACATCTGCTAGCTCAGGTGGTGGATGCCATGTAGGGTCAGTGTTGCCGGCGCTGACCTGACAGACAGAGTGGTTGTCCATTGAGGGAATGCAGGAATAAAAGCTTCACCCTGGATCAGTGAAGCGTCAGACACACAAGGCTGACCTCTCTGGGTCTCTGAGCTCAGGAGGAGCACACTGTCTGTCACTCAGTGTGTGGATGCAAACATATATATGCACACGCAGACATACACACACCTGAGCAGATGCATGAGCCCAAACATGCATATATACCACACATACGCATGCACATTAAACATGTATCCCCTCTGCAGGAGTATTGCGTCAGGGGCAGTGGGGGAGTGTGTGTGCATGTAAAACACTTGTAAAACACGGGGAAAACTTCAGCAGAAGCATGTAAAACATGGCTGAAACAAAGCGCAGAATTAAAGTCAGCACTTTTTCCCCCATGCTTTTATCCCTTCATCTTTACCCCCTCCTCTGTGTGTGCCCCCCAGCTCTCCTACTTCGTGTGTAACCCCCCCCCAGGAGAGGGAATGAGGCTCTGCTGTGAGATAAAAGCACGCAGGATCCTCCTTTAATCTTTCCCTCCCTTTTTGAACAATTTCCCTTTATTTTTGCCCCTGTTTTTGCCCCACCCCTTCTTTATGACATATTATGGCTCTTTTTTACTTGTGTAACTCATTTGTCTTTAAACCGACGTCATCTTGTCCAAAACTATGCTGCATGACTTCTACCTAACATTAGACAGTGTGCTCACATTACACCCATCTTAGCCTCCTTACATTGACTTCCAGGTTGTGAGAGAATTTATTTGAAAGGGATGGTAAACCCAGTTAAAAATGGATTTTCTTATTTGGTATTATTCGCGTCCTATCTTCATCATCCACCAAGATTTGAGAGTTCCTAAAAGTCAATAACTGTAATAAAATGGAGCTTTGGGAGCTGCATTTTCCACAGTAATACATTCCAGCAGGGCTGGGGGGGGCTTTAGTTATCAACTCTGGTAAAACCAACCAACTGTCCAGCAAAGGGAAAATATCCCGCTTCTTGGAACTGAAAGAGCTACAGCTCTTACTAGCTCTGTAACAAATTAGCTGTTTTCCTAGCTAACATTACTGTAGAGCTCACTTGCTAATAACGTAGACTTTGGAGGCTTGTAGTAGAGTTGATATGAGAAAGTCCACCACTGACACCATTGCTAGCTAAAGCTCCATATTTTTTTAACCTTTAATGAAATGTTTGAAATATTTAACAAACAAATGGCATGATACAATATTAAACATTTCTTTTCAGACAACAGACAAGCACCACTGAACAATTACATATACTCTAAAGCTCCATATTATATTGAAACACTTTGCTAGCCCTCACCTCCTCTGATATAACATTAGATTGATAAAATAATCCTTAGTAAAATGGTGGAATTATATCTAGGACCAGCACAACATCAACATGACATGCTAACAAGCTAACCGTTACTGTTACTCACAACTGTTTGTTGAGGCTAGTGGAGGATAACAGGTGCAGCTGAACAGTCAATCAAACAGGGTGGAATGAATCAAAACTGAGGCCGTGTTCTGATTGGACTGCTCCACTTTGTTCAAACGATCAGTTTTACTGGATTAAAAGCTACTTTCACAGGTATGAACTCTCCCTAAGCGGGACTTTAGATTCTTGCAGTGTCATGATGTTTTGTACACCCATGATGACAATGGAAAACTAAATGAAAAAATACATATTTTAGTTTGTCATCCCTCCATTGTTTGAATTACTAACAAGGCCTTGCAAAGCAGAGCTCCAGCTGAACTTCTGAAGCCCTACTTTACTCCAAGGTGTCTTTGATTCTCGGATTAAGAATTGTTAGCTAAACTGAAATCAAAGAGACACCGAGCTTTTGCACTTGCACGCTTAAACTTTATCGTACAGTTTACCTTACAATAAAACAATGGCTGAATCTATGGATGATTTTAAATCAAAGCCAAAAACTCACCTGCATAGCATGGACTTTTCATTTCTTTAAACCTGTGTTGTTGTTTTTTTATTGTATTAATTTTATTTTATTTTATTGTATTTTACAGAATTCTGTTGCATTTAATAAATGTATTCCATTTTATTTAACCTTTTTTTTGGTCAAGCATTTTGTAAACTATTGTTTATGAAAAGTGCTTTACAAATAAAGTTTATTTTTATCCATCTAAATCCACATAAATTTTATTCATTTTTTCCCCATCACAAACCCTCAGTCCTTGAACTCCCAAATTACCTTGTCAACCTGTCAGTCTGTCACCGTCCCTATTCGTTCTCTTTCTCCTGCCGTCCTTCACTGTATTTCTCTCTCTCTCTCTCTCTCTCTCCTCTCCATCTCCTCTCGCTCTCATCCCCTCCGGCCTCGTCGTCATACTGTTTATACGATTTCGAGACTTGATAGGAGGACCCAGGGCAATCTCTCAGTTGGCCAGGCTTTCATTTTCTCCTGCCTCATACATCAATCTGCACCTCGCTTTGTCTTACCCAGACAGATACAAAAGAGACAGTGCCAGCCAAAGCATATTTATTTTTTTTAATAAATTTCCCTCCCTGAGCTGGGGTCAGGTGTCGGTGATAAAGGGACATTGAAATGCTATTTCATCCCTCTTCCTCCCCCTCTCTCCCACTGCACCCATCTGTCCCTCCCTCCACCCTCCCTCACTGTATCCATTGTTTTGGACACAGTACAGTATCTTTATTTGCTTTAGCGTGGGTTGTTGTATTGAATTGATCTCTCTGTGTGTTTTCCTTTGAGCTTTGCAGCTGAGGCATACCACCACGAGCCGGGTAAAATAAATGCCCAGGTCACAGCCACGCTCTCCTTCCCCCAGGGACTGAGCTTGCTGCCTGTGATGGCTTTGTTCTTGTATGTACTCAGGTTATATGAAAGCTCTGATGGCTCCATATAGATGTCGTCATTGCAAAAGGTGCACATTTGAGACTCTATGTCAGATCTCACTCATCTCTATAGACATGGTATTGATGTAACTATAGTGTGTGCTCTGTTTATAGAACTGGAGACAGGGGAGACATATTGCTTGCCAATATTGACAGCAAACATCACAATAGGGAAGGTTCATATTGATTGCTATGGTGCGGAGGTTGTGCATAATAATGAATCAACTATGGGAATGTGTGTTTGCACGCGCATGTGTGTATGCGCAATTAAACTTGGTGGTATGCAGAGTAGAAGGCAGACGCTGTGGCTAACAAGCACAGGCACTCCTAATCAAGGCTTTGCTCACTGCTCAGTTGCAGCATAAGGTCACCTGTGATTGATTCAATGAGAGGAAGCATGAAGCCATTACTTGCATGTCTTTAAGCTCTGTGTGCATGCCTGTGTGTGTGTGAATAGCTGCAAGAAAGCGGTTGTGCATGTGTGAGCATGACGTATTGGCGTGTATATTGATGGATATATCGTCAAACTCGCACTTTATCAGAATTTTCACAAATGAATATCAAGCCTGGAGAGAAAATGAAATAAAGGAAGCTAAAATGTCAAGCAGCTGGTCTTGCAGCAGGATTTGTCAGGGTCCTGTGCATTCATATTCTTTACCTACCAGCTTGTTGCACAGAAAATAACATTAAACTGATGCATACTGCTCCTTCTGTTCTTTCCTGTTGACTGATATACAGCGTTCCACAGTGCGGTAAACACATACATCTTTTTTTTTTTTTCCATATTCTACAAGAGATCAGCTGCACATACCGTTAGAGTGTGTGAGAGCAGCCTGACACGGGCAAAACACTGAAACGTGTGGGTGTGTTTGAATCTCTATGAGCCATCCAAATCAAAGTGTTTAATGAACCTGAACCAGCATTGTAAGAGTCTTTCATATGTAGCAACCATGGAGGCCTGCAGATCTCAAAGCCGTCTTCTATCACTCTTCTCTCCTCTCACCACAGCTGGTTACATGGTAACCAGAGCCTCATTAAGGTCCGGGCCCCCACCTCACACAGCTAAAGAAGCATTCCTTAGTGATGTTGGTGCACAGAAGAGTCATAAATGCCAGCATTACCAGGAGAACCCCCATTAAACTTTTACACAAAGACTCAGAAAAGATGGGAATTACATTACAATATGTGCTTCCACATGTCCATTTTATCCTGAGCTGTGCTTGAATTAAGATTTTAACATGTATTATGAATATTACAGAGATTATTACAATAACTCTAACTGGGCTGGATAAAGTTATGTCATGCTCAATATCTTTTGATAGCATAAATCACGACTGTTTCAAAGAAGGCAATCTGCACTATGTATCTGTTTGATATATATCAAAATGATTTAAATATGATTAGTGGACCCTCCAACTAAAGGGATGGCTTCACCTATTGGCACCTTATTGTAAGGAGAAGCCTCCTGGAAAGCCCAGTTTTAGGAGGATTTCTATCTAATCTTTTCAAATTTTGAATATATAATCAATACACTTTGCATGAGAGAAGCTGTTTGTGTATCATGTTTTTTTAATACAAAGATCGCTATAATAAAGGTCTCCTAAGATAAGGAGGTAATGAGTGTCTGTTTGGTATTATGAATTCCCAAACCCATATTCACTACACATATCCAAAGCTCCTTTTTCACAGGTTCCATGTTATTCTTTTGAAAGTGCAGAACAGTTGCTTCCTGACATGCATTCATGCATCTGGCTGCCCATCTGCTGGCCTGTTCGTCTATATTTCACGCATCCATCCATCCATCTATCCACCTACCTCTTCATCCATCCATTCATCCATGACTTTGAGTACTTTGGTCTATTAATTAATGTCTAATCAGTCAAAGCAGACCCACCCTAAAACAAAACTCCCATTTGTTATTTCCATAATCATGGACAGTTCAACCCAGTTCAATCAATCAGAATTATCATCTGCATCCACTCAAACACACAATGTTTATCTGACACAATTTTTTTTTCTGCCCAGATGAACATTATTTATACATTGCTAACAGTTAGGTGCCAGAAAATCTGCCCATATCGCTGCAAAATTACCCAGAGTCCTGAGAGTTTCCCATCACTGCCAGTGGAAAAGCTCCTGGCCTAGTAGTCAGCTGACATCGCTGTTGAAAGATTTGTTCCTTTTGTTTTGGACTTTGGGATTCACGCTCACAAATCTTGGCTGAATCAGAGCAGGATCATAAATATAGAATTATATGATGTGACGTTTAATTTGTCTAGCTTGTCTTGGACGAATTCCACAGATAATCAAGAAAGCAGCTTCAAAATGCCATCTGAATCACTCGAGTTGGATATGTTCCTTTGAAATGTTCTGGCAAGTCTCTATTATAGCCTCTTGTATCTGAATGAATTCCCATCGGCTCCCATGTGGACTACATGCTTCAGTGATGGAATGCAAAATGTTTTGGCTATGAAGAATAAAACTGACCCGCTGTTACCTGAAACCATTTCTGTATGTACATCAGAATGGGAGAGCTGTTCACTGGTGGATGTGCCAAGAGGTTAATAAGAAACTCTACCCAAAAATATCTCAATGCTAGAGACAATACAAATATTGTTTGAGGCAATTTATTCTCTCATCTCATTCCCTTGTTGGTGTTTAGGTATCTGTTTTGTCTGCCCAGTACAAGCAGAAAATATCAAAACCTAAGGCTTACCAGAAAACCTGTCAGGATGCAAGAGGCAGCAGATTAGCCCAGAAAGAGCATTTCAAATGCACTACGGATTTCATGATCCATATGTGCCACAATAGACAGTGCAGTTTAATCAGACAAAACTGTTTGTGCGGGAGGGGGGATTTCTGTTGAAGGGCTCGAAAGCCGGGTTCTTAGGAGCTCAGTCGGGCTCAAAATCTCTGGAAGTAAGCAATACTGAATCAGAGGCAAGAGTTCAGTCAATAAATGACCATGACACCGGGTCAATGTCAGAGTTTCCTGCACAAAACTTGGACAATACAGATACATCAGAGGGCACAAGTTTTACAGATTAACCCCAGCTTCTGTGCAAGGGACTGAAGCTGATTCCCGATAAGAGTAAAACAAGATGTAGGCAGATTTTGAAATTAACACCTGCCAACGCACAAAATGCAGGGAAAAAATAAATAAATACGAGAAGAAAAACAAAAAGAACAATGGCAGGTAAACCAAACATCTCTAATCTTGATTTACAAGGAAAATGCTGTTTGGAAATACCTCACATTTGTCTCTGCTTTATGATAACAATGTTTATCTTTTATTAGAATGGATATCATTCATGTCACTACTTAAAATAGACTGTTGATCTTGTTTACACTGTTACTTACTCTTTTATGTGTGATGACTGAGTAAAAAATACTACCTAAAAAGATATAGTAATCTTGTTTATTTAGAGAAAACTGTTCTGGCTAATTCAGAATCCAGTGGCCATGTTGGCAGGCTGGTGATGCAAAAAGTTAATTTCCAGTTTGTAGGTGAACAGAGAGAAATGCTGTAGGTGTGATTGCTGCTGACAGGCTGAGCTATATGTAACTGACAGGAACATAATGTACAGAAGTCATGAGGTTACATCAGAAGCCGATGCCATAACTGAGAACCAGAAATTACACATCGAGAAATAAACTTTTGTTCGGGGCAATTACCACTGGATGATGAAATTCACCTTTCTCGGGTCTCAGTTTTCTGAGCTGCAGTATCAAGGGTGCCGGTGATTCTCGAGGCCTCTCTGCATGCTGGGTAACTGTAGCGCCTACAACCTTTCTTCGATGCGGCAGACTGAAGTCTAAATGAAGCTCTGACCTTCAATTTTCCCTCTCTTCATCAGTTCTTGTTTTTCTCTAAGTGGCTTTATTTCTTCAAGGTTCTTCTTTATTTCTTTATTTTCGTCCTCCCTTTCATTTTAATCAAAGCCCGCTGTCTCTTTGTGTCTTGTCGCGCGCCACATGCTTTCACTTTCTTTGATAACATTTGTCCACAATCTCCATGATGTTCAGACGTTTGATCCTTGGATTATGATTTTAATCATCCAGTGCACAATGTTATGTCCATTTAGTCCTCACGACATACTGCATTTTTACCCTCTGCAGAGATTTAGTGTTACGCTATTTAATATTAACAATTCTCTGCTCAATGTAGGTTGCCTTTAAGAGGAAACAGCCTCATGAATAGTTATAGGGGTTTTATAATACAAATATGAGGGGGCAGATGGAACAGGTTTGAATACAAGAACAAATATGGTGGAGATTTTAATCACTGTACATGCGCTCTTACACATAGGACCACACAAACACACACACACTACCACACACAATATGGGCAGCATGTAGTCCATTAGGCCTCCCTCTGACTAATCTCTCATCTCTCACTTAGAGTTTAGATTTATCATAGAGGCAGAGCGTGATGGGCTCTCTAATAGCTCCAAAAGAAAACACACTGTACATAATGGAAAGCTCGATCTGATCAAACGCCTGGCCTTCTTATCCCACTCTTGACAGTCAATTTATGCTTTTCGAAAATTAGCGATTTGACCCTGAGTCTCATTTCGCTCCCATTCAAACACACGGATTGTCTTTTAATGAGTTTTAATGAGGACGCAATGTTTGTCTTTGGCCCCACAGCAAATTGCCGCCAGCAATCTAGCCGAAACATCGGTCGTCGTGTCTCTACCGCTCCATCACGCGAGCACATACGTCGATAAGATGCCGCCTCCAACTTAACCACTATCACCGACTCCTCCTGTTTTTGTAACGCACAGGCAACGGCAAGCAAGCAAGCAAGATGAGAGGAGGGAATGTAGAGTAAAGCACGGAAACAGCTCATTATTACAGCTAATGCTCTTGAGTCACTTATCACTGAATAACAGCACAGGTGCAGGCAGGCCATTATAAACAGTTGCAAAGTGTGTTGGGATAATGAACGCGCCCCAACAGACCCCCCTTTACTTTCCAGGGACATTGGAAACACCTGCAAAGGCAATTACAGACAAGGAGCAACAATACAAAAGATGCAAGAGCGTTCACAGCCTTATTTCTAATTAAACTGTAGGGCAAAGGGATTGGGGGGGGGGGGGGGGAAAA
>OMKZ01024519.1:0-12967 GCA_900302535.1 Neoniphon sammara
CGCAGGCGCCGCTCTGGCTGGAGGAGCTCTCCGGGGCCACGGGCCCTGCCTTGTCTTCCACCGAAATCTCATCGTCCATGTTCACAGAGTCAGGCTGGAGGACAGCGAGGACACAGCAGGGCCAAGCACAAAGTAATTATTAAATCCTTTACTGGACTGTGTTTGTGGATGGGTAGTTTCGATTCAGTACTATTTCACTCAAGTCCATGCATATAATTGTACCAGTGCTGAAAGAACCACAAGGATGAAAAGCAACTGGCTCAGAGTCTCACCTCTTCATAAAGATCTTTGGTGTGTCTTGACGCAGGCTTGAACTCTGGGTCCTCCGAGTATTTATCATAGTCACCACTGCACAACACAACACAATGAAGCACCATCAAGCAGGTGAAAGGTGTGAAATGTGTCCAGAAAAAGGCCAGGATTAATTCCTGTACAGAATGGCTACAGGCTTGATGAGACTAGTCTAAACTGTTTCGAGTATGTGTTGCTGATTTCTTACTGGATAAAAGCTAACCAATAAGCTGATGCATTTTTAAGATCCTCAAAACTAAAAGTAAGAAATAAAAAGCTACGAACAACTATTCTAAACCTTGAATTCAGATAATATGATTTAAGATAATTTAATGACTCTTGACGTGATGACTCCTCCTCTTTTTGGTCCTCTTAAGACTGGTGGATATGAGCAAGTAGAAGACTCCAGTGTCCCCATGACATTTTAAGATCTACTCAAAACTCATAACAGAGTGCATCTTATTTTAGAAATAAAGAAGGCAACCAATGAGCTAATGAATATAATAACAGTGTTAGCTCTATAATTTTAGGTACTAGTTATTGCTTTAGTGAAGGCTTGAGTGATAAAACCATCAAATGCTACAATCATAAGAACAATTTTATTATTAGGACTACATGTCCTGGTGTGGTAGAAGAAAATCTCGCTGAACTATGCAGCTGCTTTAATGTCACATTTTCTCTGGTAGTGGCGGTAATTTTGTTGCTGTGCAGCATCACTGAGGAAACCCTGAACAAGCTAAAATAAGCGCTGACAGCCAGCATTACTCACTCGTCTCCCAGCTCAGGATCGCCAATGTGCTGCTCGGCATCGATGGCTTTGTCATCGGGGCGACCGGCTCGCTCCAGGAAGCTTAAGCAGGGATCGGCACGCATGGTGGTGTACATCTCATAGCCTAGAGACGGAGATACATGCAGGGCTGTTACATAGAAAAACAGAGCTGAGCTACCACTGACCCTCACCGACAGTAACACTACAAAAACACTGCTTCCCATGAGCACGAGCAGAAGACACACCGTGTTTAAATACTCCGACAAGCAGGGAGCGGTCGGCCTCTGTGTCCCACCACCCTGCTGGCACTTCCTGTTGCTCCATCTCAGGCATCCAGATATCAACATCCCTAACAGAGGACACATAGATTACTGTGTGCAGGTCTATGACAGTGAACTTCTATGTGCGAGTGTATGTGAATGAGCATCCAAGAGTGCAGTGGCTGAGTGCACTTGGTTATATGCTGAACGGGCTGCATTTGATACCTGATGTCAGCTCCTTTAAGGACAGAGTCAGCATGTTCCCCAATGACCTCCTGTTTTAAGTAGTAGAGCATTCGCACCCTCAGCAACACCCTAGAGAGAGACAGGAGAGATTTTAGGGTTGAAACACTGGTGAGGAATGCCTGCAGGCGTACACATACACACACACAGGTGTGGGTGCTATACTGACTTGTTGCACTGGTGCTTGAGGTGTTTGCGGTAGCTGTCATCCAGCAGGAGGGTGTCGGGGTTGTACTTGCGGATCCACTCCACCTTCTGCACATCGAAAGTGCTCTGGGCCTTTACCCTCTTGCCCTTCCTGCCTCGGGGCACGGGGATGGACAGGCCTGGGTGGAGAATAGAAAATGTCACTAATGATGATGAAAAAAGCAGGGGGAAAAAAGTCTAATCATAAATAGGCATTTCAAATAATGCTATGAAGAATGAACATCAAATAGGAGACTTTGCCCTACACGAGCATGCCCCATATTAGAAAGACTGGAAAGTGTTTTATCTTCATTTTCCTTCAGTTTTTGCATCCCACCCATTTACAATGAGAGCTTATAGTTTTTCCGTGCAGCTACAGTTCCAACAGTGCATGTTGAGCATGTGCCTCCCTACCAGAGTGGTTGAGTAGTGTTTGGGGCTCGCGGCCGTTCTCGGGCGGTGTGATGAGCTCCCAGATGAAGCTCTTGATGTTCTCATCTCCGCGGTAGTGTAGCAGGCAAAAGACCAGGATGACGCGGCAGATGGTTTCCACGTCACGTTCACCCAGACGCCGCTTACACCTGGCGTGGGAGAGGATGTCCCTCCAGCGACCCCAGCTGAGAAATGACAGGGAAAGAGAGAAGAGGGAATAAAAAGGAAGAGGGTTAACTAACCCAAACTGAGGCATGGATTATGTTACTTACTTACTTACTTACATACTTACTTACATACATACATACATACATACATAAATAAATAAATAAGGGGGTGCAACTCAATATTAGCAGGATCTGCCTACCCATAGACAAGGAGGTGTTTCTCCACCCGGAAGCAGTCTGTGCGCCCATAACCACCTCCGCTGTGGCGCTCAGAGCGCCGGGAGGCGCGGGACTGTCTGGAGTTGGCAGGTGGATACTCGTCGTCACTGTCAAGGTCAGAGAGTTCGCCGCCTTCGCCTCGCAAGCTGGAGTACTGACGGGTCTGCTTGCGAACCCTGGGGGTGTCAATCACCAGGGTGTTCTGAGGGGAGAAAGTTGAAATTTTTTTTTTTAATAATAAAAAAATTGTTCTCATCTCAACTGTCATGTCAACCAAGGGCACAGAAATACTGAGGGCATGTGACCAGGATCCAAATATAAGACCGACCTGTCACTTTGAGAGCCAAGAGAACAGTTAGGTTATTTTAAATTATTGCAAATTAGGTTAATAAAAATAAGTTCGTGTAACAATGATGTGACCCTAATAATCTTGTTGAACTTGTTAATAAAAAAGAAAAGAAAAGAAAAAAAAAAGAAAAAGAAAAATGAAGGTGGAGGTGGCTGATAGGAGCTCCAGAATTGCAGCTAGATGGAATTTTTACAATTCATTCAACACTAAAAGTAGGACTGTATGATCATGATTACTTTTCCTCACAAACAACAGCACATAGGGGGTTTTTGTACACATCATTACCTTTCGGTTAATGGAGTCAAAGTCGATGTCAGCTTTCTTGGCCCATTTCTGCCAGAACTCGGGGTCGTCCAGCGCGATGTCATTGCGGGTCTCGGACGCCACAAAGCTGGCCTTAGAGAACGTGGAGCCCTTGCCCTCGCTCTCTATGGTGATGGTGGTGGCTCTCCGCTGCAGGATCTGGTCAATGTCCTCCTCGCAGAAGCGGCTGCCCTCGTCGTTCTCGTCCATGATGGCAGCGTAGGCGCCCTTCCTCAGCAGGTCCTCGATCTCCTTCTTGGAGAATTGCTGGATCTGTTGAGCGAGACGTGGAATGCCATTTACATTCAAGGTTCCAAGACACAAAAAAGATGCATCCTAAATAGCTGACTTAAAACATAACCTGGCAATTTTTGTGATCAGTACTTTCTCGTACCCCGTTAACGTTGCTCTCTTTGTTTCCACTCATGCTCTGCAGGACGGCACGATCCAGGCCGAGCTTGAGACTCGCTTTGTCCAGCATTTCCCTCTCGTAGGAGTTCCTGGTGATCAGGCGGTAGACCTTGACCGCCTTAGACTGGCCAATACGATGGCATCGTGCTTGGGCCTGAGAGGGGGCAAAACAGAGAGGGTCGTAGACAGATTAAGCAGCTGAGTTTAAATGGTAAGGAAAGAAAGGCCTGGTGTTGGTCAGGAGCAACAAGATGTAATAATATACATCTGAATGAGTTCATAAATGCTTTATACGACCTACTTACCAAAAGCTGTTGCATAAAAATGACTTAATGATACAGGGTAGCCTCGACACATTTGATTATGTGGAAAAGTTGCACACATATCTCCAGAAGTTCTTTCTAGTTCACATGAGCCTGCAGTCTCAGTGAAACCGACTTTACAGCTGACAGCACAGTGAAGTATTTTACCTGCAGGTCATTTTGAGGGTTCCAGTCAGAGTCGAATATGACACAAGTGTCGGCAGCAGTGAGGTTAATACCCAGGCCTCCGGCTCGGGTGCACAGCAGGAAGACAAAACGGTCTGAGTCAGGTTTGCTGAAGCGGTCGATGGCAGCCTGTCGCAGGTTCCCACGCACTCTGCCATCAATGCGCTCATAAAGGTATCTGGACGAAACAGGGGCAAAAAAACACCTTATATTCATGTGTCTACGCAACATTGGTCTCAAAGATCTTAGCTCCAAAAGGGGTCAAAAGAGGTCAGGGAGTGAGCGGTGCTAGTGGGGATTCAGTGTTTAGCTCAGTGACACTTTAGCAGGGCAGACAGTTGCCATCGTGGGGGATGGAAACTGGATCCTCCATTTCGAGTGCAGTGTCTCTACTCAGAATGCAACCCTGCTGAGCCGTCTATCCAAGTGCTTTTCAGACTTTCAGCTTGCATTTATCGATGACCAACTACTCTTTTAAATACGAAAGCATAATTTTAGTGTTAAATCGGTCATCTTGACTGTCGTACCTCTTGTTGATGAGGTAGTCCTCCAGGATGTCTAAGCAGCGCACCATCTGGGAGAAGATGAGCACTTTGTGGCCGCCAGCCTTCAGGCGTGGCAGCAGCTTGTCCAGTAGCACCAGCTTGCCTGCGGACCGAATCAGGGCCTGCAAATGGAAGTCGGGGGCCAGGGGGTCGTACACCTCCCGTAACTCCGCTACGATCTTCTCCTCCGCTCCTGAATGACAGAGACAGAAACCATTTGATTGTGCGATCCAGCATTTGTGTGTTGGGTCCAACAACAGCACAGATCTGATAACCTGTGTCACTTATTCACTCACAAACTTCCATGACTTTTCCATGACTCAGCGCTTCACTTCCATGACCACTATTTACCATCCTCTTGGGTCAAATGTTACACTGTTAACTCAACAGTTCAAGTTAATGCTGCTTGAATTTTTATTCCCTCACAGGCAACCAAGGCAACAGCAGTCCAGTTGGACATTAAACAACAAAGACAAAGTCTCTGAACAAATTTGTGTAACATTTCAATTGCCCTGACGATTCCTCGTTCTCCATGACTGAGGAATTCTGTCTTATATCATGACATTTTGCTCTGTATTATGAGTTTATAACACAACAACAACGCAAGGACAAAAAGAGGGAGGGCTTACGAAAACTTTGCCTGGAGTTTTCTAGGAACTAATTTGCCTGCCAAAGAGGAAGTCGATGGCAGCTGGAGCTGTCTGTTATCTATGAATAATTACTCCTTCTGATTTAGGTGGAGTGTGACAATTACAGCCAAGTACAATGCAACAGCCTGGCTTGATTACAACCACAACATAGGCGCTTCAGTTACTCAAACTTTTCAACCCAGTCAGTCTGATTCGCTCATTTGCTTCCACCACTCTTCGGCCGTCACGCTCAAGACCGCAATGAAACTGTGTGGCGGTGTGGGCTTTTTGACAGTTTCTCGCTCTCACCTGGAAAGACAACTGCTTGGCAAAACAAACAGGGTTTTTGTTTGGTTGGTTTAATCACACTCTCCAGGCCCAACTGTGGGTCTCCAGGGAGTGAATAATCAAATTAGGGCATGTTCTTTTAATGTGGCTGCAGCATTACAGTCATTCTCTGTTAAAAAAATATATCTATTGATTTCACACTTTGCGACCACAACATTCGTGAAGTAAATGAGCTGCAGTGAATGTGAAGTAGTGGTGGCACTGGAAGCAGTATCAAAAGGCAGAGTTAATGCTGAGGTACAATACCATTGATGAGGTAGGGGTGGTTGCAGCACTTGCGTAGCTCCATCATAGTGTTGAGCAGGTTGGGGACATTGCTGTTACTGTTGGCTCCGACACTGAGGAAGCTGAAGTTCCTCTCCAGGATGGCCCGGTAATACTTCTTCTGGACGTCTGTCAACTCAACCTGGGAGGGAGGAGTGTGATAACAATGACACTTCAAATCTCACAGCTTGTTATCACAGCTTCTTTTGGGATGTTTTTGTTGTTTGTTGTGAGGTTAAATGTTTCAATAAGCCTTTTTTCATGAGTTTATCTCATATGCAGGTAGCAGATTGCATTAGGGTTGAACAATATGGTTAAAAAAATTGATTTCAGCTATTTTGACAGATACTGTAATCACAATATAATTCATTTTCAATGAAAAAATGAATAAAAACATGATGATGTGATATTTGCTAGGGTCTATACCAAACACACATGCTTTCTTTTCTTGTGTTAGGAGAGTATGATTTGCAAGCCGGGGCATCTCTGTAGCACTAATCTTCATTTATAATGCTATTTTGTCACACACACTTTACTTTTATCATAAAATTGCAGCTCCTGCGATTTGATTATTGCACATGGCAATAATGCGATTTTGATTATATTTCAATTAATTGTTCATCCCTAGATTGCATTTTCTGTTAATTACTTTTCTGCTTTTCTCAATCACTTAGCGTCTATGTTTTATCACTGTGCAAATAAACTAAAACTAAATTAAACCGCCATGGTTCTCTATTGTGCAAATCAATGTGATTTGTTCTCTTAATCTTTCTACAAGAGGTAATTGTGATGGTTGTCTGCTTCACGTGAAAGATATCAAGTACAAAAATTTTGAGCTCTTACTTCAATGATGGTCTCCTGTTTGGGGGCCAGGTTCTTCTCCACGTCCTCTTTGAGCCTTCGTAACATCATGGGCTTCAAGATGGCCTGCAGTTTCTGGACCTGAGGGACAGAGAAAATGGTGAGCATGACTGGCAAACTGTTGAGATATACAAGAGAGGACGCATGTAGACATGTTGATGTGTCACAGAAAGAGAGAGAAAATGAGAGAGTGGGCGTGTGTGAGAAAGCGAGCCTGCATGTGTGCGAGTGCCAACGCGAGTGCATGTTTTGCACCTGTTCCTCCGTTTTGAGGTCTCCGAAGTCTCTGAGGAACTCTGTCTCCGAGGGGAACTGGGCCGGCTCCAGGAAATGAAGCAGACTGAAGAGTTCCTCCACTGTGTTCTGGAGAGGTGTGCCTGTCAACAACACCTTGTGTTCCTGGGAAAAGCCACACAACGCAGGCAGGAGGGGAGGGATGGACAGAGGAGGGGAGAGGGGGTGGAGAGGAGGAGAGGGCCAGGACAGAAAGAAGAACAGGTAGAGGAGGGAAAAAAGCAAAGGAGTGATAAAGAGTGACAGAATACAGAGGAAATAGGAGGAAAGAGATGAAATGAACGAGGAGAGGAGAAGGAAGACGATCATAGCAGTTAATGTAATTATTTTTTAAAATCATTTTAATGCCAATTCAAACAGAATTTACACAAAAATTAGCCTGAGAAATTTAAAAAACGGAATGCGTCTTTAAGCTCTCTCACACCATAATTAAACATAGAACAAATGTAACCATATTTTAAGCCCTGAATTTAGCTAATTCAGTTTAAACATTTTAAGACTGCCAAAACAACCTACATGCGCCATGAGCTGGCACTGAACATATGACCACTGCCTTTAAAAATCTGCATTTAGCTGTGTAGCACCCACCAGGTCCAGCATCTTGAGGCTGTCCAACAGCTTGCAGTTTCGGTTCTTGAGGCGGTGAGCCTCGTCAATGATCACGCAGCGCCAGGAGATCTCCCTCAGCTCCGGGCAGTCAGACAGCACCATCTCAAACGTCGTGATGAGGGCGTCGAACTTGTACGCACCTGGGATCAGATGCTCCTAAAAACAGAATGGCATTTTCATTTTGATATGCTGTGCAGTGCAGAAGAATAAATGACAGACCTCCAGATAATCCCACATAGCCTGTTCATTTAACCATGAGTCATAATGCAACATCTGCCATATTTGTGCCTGCGTACATACATGATATGTAATGTGGAAGTTACACACGCCCCTCTAAGAACCTCACCTTCTCGTCCTTGCAGTACATCTCGTACTGCTGGATCATCTGTCGGCTGGCCAGGCTGCCGTGGTAGACGATGGCGTTCATGTGGGTCCAGGTGGAGAACTCCCTCTCCCAGTTGGTGATGGTGGAGAGGGGAGCGATGACCAGGAAGGGGCCCTGGACGCCGGCAGCAAACACCTCAGACAGCAGCGAGATGGACTGGATGGTCTTCCCCAGACCCATCTCGTCCGCCAGGATACAGTTCTGCCTGAGGGACAAGAAACGGGAAGTGTGAATCCTGAGTCCTCAAGCCTTTTCAACAGCGCTTCACGCGGCTGAGACAATCTCAAGCACACGTATAACTTGACAAGGCAAGCTCATGTAATGAAATTGTGTAAACACTGTGGTCTGCACCTCCACTTTTACACACTGATCCATCAAACAAGTATTATTTACACTATTACCTACAATTATTTTCCACAGCAGTAACAAAACAAATGCCCCATTATCTAATACACTAGACCTAGATTTTTACCCAGGGCCTACTTGCCAACGCACCTGCAACACTGCAAAATGTTGATCCACAAAGGGATTTTGTTTATTTTAGTACTTTATATGGGTGCATAAATATGGTATTGGCAATTGATGTACAGTATTTGCACCAAGGTCCAAGATATCCTATGCTACAGCCATTACTAAGCCATGTGAGTAAGTAGCCTACATGCGTTAGGACAATCTGCCTGTTGCCAAAAACATAACACACATTACATTATGGAGAAGGCAGTTCAACTTGGATTGCCATTATCAAATAACCTCTGAGTTTGCCAAAAAACAAACAAACAAAAAAAACCAACAACTTAGCTTTCTGGATCTCATCACAAAAGCATGTCTCAAAGGACTTAACAGAGAATGAGCCTGCCTAGATGCAATTAACCAACAAATAATGGCGAAACAGAATGATGTAATGCAACAAAATGAGACGCAGGTAAACAACTAGCACAGGATTCAATCAACATTATGGATGTTGTTAGTAATAATTACAGTAAGAGCACCTCCCCGTGGAAAATTAATCCAGTTCAAACAGGACTTCAGAGTGCATTCAGTTACAGGAAGCCATGGCATTTATTAAGTATCTGAATGTTTGTCATAAATACCTGTTGTACCAGTTGAAGAGCAGCCAGTTGACTCCTTCCAGCTGGTATTCTCTGAGGGTGTTGCCACTCTTGTACTCTCTGGACTCCTCCAGCTTCTTCCATGAACTGGCCGGGGGCCTCGGCTGAGGGAGAGGAAAGAGCACGCAAACACAAAATAGTGGTCACACACACACACACACACAGAGGCTCCTGACAGATTTAACCTATGCTTTTTGTTATTAACGACAGCCTGGCAAAAGATAAAACAACCACTCAGGGCTATTTCACTGTTGAAAACTCACCGTTCTCTTGAGGCGAGGTTGTCTGTTTTGGATCTTGCTGAACTCCTCGATCTTGCCCTCGTCCACGTCCTCCTTCAGCTCCCAAGTGGCATCTTCATAAGGCAGAGAGCACCACTTCACCAGGTAGTAGACGACCGGCTGGGGGAGGGCACACAGCGCCAGAGAGTTTGGTTATATAAAATGCTACGCAGCTCTAAATAACAACTGTAAACATGCTCGTTTCTAACTAGGTTAAGGGATCAACGGTAGAGCAGTTTTTGTCTGGCTGTAAGGTGACGTCCCAGTGAGCATCGGTGTTCTGGGGTCTCACCTCTCCGTTGTCCTTGTCCACACTGTGCGAGACGTCCAGGATCCTGTCCACTTCCACATAGTCTGGGTTGAACGGCTCCTCGTCCTGGAGACAAGCACAGGGTCAGAGACACTAGACACATGTACGAGGCAAAGTGAAACTAGGTCAAGCAAGTATGCTAAAACAGAAATAACATGGAGATGACTCTCCACGTTAATAAATAACAAACATAAAAAATATAAACAAGGTTCAAACATCATCCCAAGAGTACAATTCAAGCCCTTTTCAAGCACTTTCAAGGTACTGAAACCAAAATGTACACACTTTCGAAGCCTTTATCATCTATTCTAAAATGTTACTTTAAATGCAATTGCGAAAAAAAAAAGTTTACAGAATTCCTTTATACACCAGGTGTCCATATTAACTTTGATTGTAATTTGATCATGATCATTTAAGGCTTACTAATTTCGTACAGGATCGTTTCAAAGATTTTTTACATGAGTAACTGTGTAGAAGATACACCAGATTATGTGGAAAATCAAGCATTTTTCAAAGAGTATATCTTAATTCAAGCATATTCCTAACCTAATATTTAACGGCTAGAATTAAGCATTTTCCAAACTTTCAAGTCTTTATACGAACCCTGTGCAGATCTACATAGTGGCTGCACTGATGCTATAATTACGTTCCCCAACCCTCGTGGGTAAGCGTCTATGAAATGCTGTTGTGTAGGGGGTTTCAGCATGTGTGTCACCGCAGCCCCGTCCCACTCACCTCCTGGAAGAGATGCCTCATCTGTGCCTGCTTGGTCTTGAACCTCTTGATCTTTTGATGGATCCTCTTATCCCTCTCCAGCTGCTCCAGACTGGCCCACTCACAGTGCAAGTAGGAACTGGAAAGAGGAGAGGAAGGAGGAAGTTTGCACACATCTGGATGCTTTTCTCAACAAAAGCTCAACGACTTTGAGAGATTCTGAGACTTACTAGTTCTTGTATTTTACAAAGAATTCCTCGACGTTGACATATTGGCCCTGGGACACCTAGGAATTATGAGAGTAGAACAATATTTAGGCTATTATATACACTATTAAATGTGATATATAAAGAAATATGTGTAACAAAATACACCTACTTCCTTCTTGGTTAACCTCATGGACAGAACTTTGTCTACAATTGCAGCATCTTCTTCACTGGGGTTTTCCTGTAGAAACAGAAAAGCAATACATTGATGAGTATTAAATTACTCACCCTCAGCCGGTGGCGTATACAATTGCACCTTCGGCATGCCTTCCTTCAATCTCACCACAAAGAACTGCATGCTGGGCAGCCCGTCTCCATCCAGCTCCATTTCTTGTTTGAGCTGCTCTCCCATAAGCTGCGCTGCTGTCCCTCCGCTAATGGAGGCCACGGCTGCCGCGGTGGTAGTAACATCCACATCTTCCTGCTCGTCCTCGTCATCTGTTATTTTGATGTCCAGGTCCTCAGTGTACTTCTTCCTCTTCACCACCCGGTTAGAACGCCTCTTCTGGCCAGGAGAGATCATCGGTTTAAGTTAAATGTGCCCAGGAGCGGGCAATTTCTCAATAATGAGTGTTTCAATACAATTTTTTCAATATAAATATACAATACAAGCTAACAATTGTATATTGTGTTATAGGATTCCCAATAGTAGGTACATATCTACCACAGCACCACACACTACCACTTCAGTTTTGTAATGTTTAGTAAGCTAGCAAGGAAGATGAACTCATGAATGTCCTTCACAACGAAAGCTCAAGAAACAGCAAAGAAAAGGAGAAAGGGGTGCACTTGTTTAAGGAAACTGGCCATGGCAGAGCATTCTGTAAAAATCGAGCGTATAAATGGGCCGCAGTGGCTGCAAATCAACCCCGTCTCCAAACATGACAGACAGCGACAGAAGAGGAGCAGTGGTGTCCTCGCTTTTTGACAGCGAGCTGTCACTGCCAACACTCTGAGAAATGAGATATACCGAACCAATCACCTATTGCAGTGCAGAGGGAATAATCAGAGTGGGCTACGAAGTCTGGGGCGAAGCCTCTTTAAAAAGAGTAGACCATAACTGCATTTAAGCCTGATTAATTTATTCAGCGTGTAAAATGCTTAAGTCCTGTAGTTTTAGAAAATCTACATAATCGCTTTTTGTACCTAAAAAAAAATCCACAAAAGAAACCAATTAAATTGACAATAAAAAGAGGCATGCATTGTGACTTGGCTTAAAAATCTGCACCAATCCATTTCATCATTTCAGAGAGCATCTTCCCTTAGAGCGCACAGAATGTAAACAGCAGACCCATATAAATGCTTGCAGTCGACCTCAAAGAGTGAAAGTGAACATTCTTTTGACTAAATCGAAGTACGTACATATCCACCTTTTTCGCTGACAAATTCCACTGTAAAACTCAAAGTAGGTCCAAACAACATTCTTGCTTTTATTGCAGCAAACAATGCTTTAACTGAGTGCGTCTGTCAGTCGTTGCCTTGTTTACTGCAGTAAAAGAAAAAAAAAGTGGTAGTGTAAGAACGCTGTGCGGATTTACTTTGACTTTAACATTACCTCGCACAACAACTCCCAATAAAAAAAAAACAAAACATAAACACAAAAAAAAAACAGATGAAAAAACAGAAAATAAAAAACAGACTGTTGAGACAAATAATGGCTTTGCAACAGGACCTAGGCATGTCACGCTTGACAATAAAGAATACTTGAAACTATCATTAACCTCCTGGTAAACTTTTATCACCATTACATTTTTGACCACAAGTGTGCTGACCACGTTTCTGTGAGTGTGTGTGTGTGTGTATATACCGTAATTATGTCCTCTTCCAGAGCGGCGGGCGAGGCCGGGCTCAGCTCCCCATCAGAGTGGTCAGAGGAAACATTTCTCTTTCTTTTCTTTGCTCCGACAAGAGTAATGGTGCTGGTGGAAGGATGGAAGGAGAGAAGAAAGGAATAAAAGCAGAGCAAAAGGACAGTACTTAATATTGCATTCCACAAGACAGACACACACAAATGAGCCACATTTAAATTCCTCCCTCTTTTCCTCACACACAGACCCCACTCACTTTGTCTTGGTCTTGCTTTTGCTCTTGTTCCCAGTGCCAGGCATCCCCGTGCCGCACGCCCCTCCGGCTGCTCCTCCTGCCACCTTCGCCTTGTTCTTCTTGTCCAGTCCACCTCCGCATCCTCCTCCTTTGGCCCCTGCTCCACCCGCGACAGGACTTTTCTTCTTGCT
>OMKZ01024521.1:0-21355 GCA_900302535.1 Neoniphon sammara
AGGCTCTGTCACAAGGAGCATCACCTAAAGGGAAAACCAGCAATGGGAATATAGAGAAAGGTAGAAGGAGAGATGAATTGTAGTACCATTATATTTACTTTGCTTGTACTATACTGTTATTATTAGATGATAACGCTGAGGAGAAAGGAGCAGGGGTGATGATGAAATTTAAAGAAAGGGATTAAGCGACGGAGGGAGGGATAGATGACGACAGGAGAAGGAAAGTGAACTCTCACCATTTTTTTCTCATTTTTAAACAACTTAATCATCATGTCACTTTTGATATGGCTGCAGTGTAATGAACGACATAAAAAGTAGTCGATTTCAGCATGCAGACGTGCAGATTCTTTGCTCTCAGATGCATTTTAGCGTTGTCATGGCGCTCCTGATCGAATTTCAGAGCGACCTCTGCTCCCGAAGGCATCAGATAATAAGCTAAATTCAGCAGTAGGCATAAAAAGGGGAGCACCAGTGACACTTTGGGCTTGTTTTCAGGATTTGCAGCATTTTTCGTGACCAGAGTTTGTTTATTATACCCTGTATCTGTCATTTTTAGTGGGATGGGCCACACCCAAAGCCTCTAGGCTTCCAAAACTAGAGCCACTCGGGGACTCAAGACACTCTGGTAAAGCCACCTCCAAAGTCCAGCTGTGCATAATCCCTCACTCTTAACTCCTGTTTTGTTTGATGCATTGCCTCCTTTATTTTATAGCCGATTCCGCCATTCAAGTCCTCACTAACCCACTAACTCATTCACTAATTCTCACTGCACTGTTTCAGTGTTTCCTCTATGGCTTTCACAGCAGTGGCGCCTTTGGTCTTAAGTGTATTTGTGGCTGCAAATCGGTCCACATTTCAGTCCCACGTATGGTTCTACTGCAAGTGCGCTAAAAACATTTTCTTTATCGTAACAAAAATACATACTGTGAATATTACCACTGTACTTGTTGTTTTCAAGGGGAATCAGATTAAATTATATGTTGTGTTAGATTTCACAGCAGTGGTGGTAATTTTCTGGCTGCAGCGTCGCTGAGGAAACACTGAACTCAGTCTGCCTTCAGATGTGTGCTCCGACTGTTAATTAGCATCACAGACCAGCGTCGCTGTCTTTCTCCTCTCTGTGTTTTTATCAGGCATGTGTTTGAATGTGTGTGGATCCTTCATGGCAGCAGACGTCTCAATCATCTCAATGCCATGTGTGTAGATTCATCCACATTTTTTTCTCCCCCCAGCCTGTTTCCCTGCACGGCATCTTACATGGCTCATGTCTTTCTCTTGTTGCTTCCATTACTTTGAGCTCATGTTAACTATAAGATCTTTTCATTTTAACCGCACTGAAACTGTAGTGGCATTTTATTTAAATTTAAAAAGAGATTTTATTACATTGGCAACATAATTTGATATAGTAATACCTTAGAGGTGATGATCTTTACCACCATTATAGCAGGGTTCCCGCAGTCATGGAAAACCTGGAAAAGTCATGGAATTTTGTAAAATCATTGAAGGTTTTGCAAAAGTCATGGAATTTGGAATTTTGTTGTTTGTAATGAAATTAATTATAGTAATCTTCCAATGACAACATTGGCATAACATAACGTGTTGATGTATGACTACGTTATGCTCGTTCAATTTCACTTCTGTTCATGTACTTACAGGTTGTGAATGGTCATGGAAATTTTATTATGGGTCCTTGAAAAGTCATGAAAAAGTTTTGAAATTTTGTCTGTGAAAATATGTGGGAAACCTGTTATAGGTATGATGGTGATGCATACAGGAGAAAAACAAAATTACTTGCCAAATAAAATCTCTGGTTACCATAAGAGCTGACATCACAACTAATAAGTCACAGCTAGCCGTGCTTCATGGCAGGTGTAACATATGTTTGACTGATCAGATTTCCTGGCTGAATCCTCCTGCTGTGTATTGTAGATAAATATTTAGCGTGGATCATGTGACACCCAAATGACAGTGGCTGTGTTTGTATTTCAGGACTTGGTGGATGTAGTTGACTAATGTAGTCGCACCCTTTCCTCCTCCCCTCCACAGAGTTTTACAGGAAGCCGCTCCCACCTGTCGTGATTAGGCCGCGGCCTAACGGTGACGCTCACGATGTCATATCTTAAACCCCGCCTTCCCCCTTTTTTATTGACTCTGACTCTCCCCCAATCACGGCTCTCCCCTTTTTTTGCTTTCTGTCTCAAGCACGCGGTGTGTAGACAACCAAAAACACAAGTCGCTCCGGCCGATTGGAAGATGTGGCAGCCAATGAGCTTGGAAGGCCGACGGACATATTTAAAAAACAAAAAAAGAAAAACAAAAAAAAAAGACAGCGGGGCATCATGGGAAACGAAACTTTGCCCAGAAGCCATAACATTGTTTCACAGACTGAGTCAGCGTGAAACAAAATTTGCCTAAACTGGACTTTTCATTTTTTTATTTTGTCGTTTTTGCAGACCGACAAATTCGGTTTCCACTTGACCAAGGCATCTTTGGTGCTTAAATCTTGTCACTACTACAGTCTTACACTTTATTTTTTATTGTTAATATCAGTATTTAGACGGTTTGGACCCTGTGTGTCCAACTGAACTGCTTTTCATAGACAAAGAATGTAAATACCTTCACTATAACCCTTAGTCATGTCTGTTTTTGTCCAATACTGAAATATGGAGTCATACATACACTCACATTTGACATGACACTGTATTTCCCCATATTGTATTCATTTGTTTTACATAGGTGTTGGTGTAGTGCTAACCCATTACATTGAGGCTAAATGTGTAATTCAGTAAGTGAATATGATATTGGGACTGCACCTGAATATGGAAAAAAGGTTAAACTGTCTAAAGTCGAGGTGTTAGTTGGCTTCTCAAAGCGAGGAGTGCTTTGAATGTGCTCATTTTAAAGAGTGGGAAACCTATCCCTCTTTACGACAGAAGGTGCGAAATGAGAATGAGTCACGCAGCCCAACACTTGAAAGTGAAGGTCGAGGAAATTATCCTCTTGTGTCGGTGAAATGTTTAAAAGCGTGGGAGCGATTCACCGCGCCGCAGCACACATGAGAAAGCGTTACACTACATCATTGTCGTTAATTGGGTCTATTTTAGTAATGAGACGTGTCAATGCGTCACGTAAACACTGCAAAGTTGGCATGGCAGCATACACAATGCCATGAAAAAGAAAAAAGGGATCGTTCTTGTAATGAACTGTTTTGATCCATTATAGGGAACATTATTGTTTTCTGATAAATTGAGTGCTCTTTTATCAGTTTCTTGCCAGCAGCCTCTTAAAGGAATTTTAGTATTTTTATTTATTGTTAAAACAATGTAAACATATGTATAAATATATTTTTGTCTCTATTTGTCTACAGGCCTACAGGATTTGTACTCATTCTGCTGTTTACACTGTGTATCTCTTTACAAAGTGATATTTCTCTTTGGTTCACTTCAAGGTAATAAGCCTCAGATATTTGCTGCCCCCGGAGCGGCCCTGAGGTGTTAGCCATTGTGTCTCGGCTTTTATGACTTTTCTTTCTGCTTTCCTTTCATTATGCTTTGAAAACGAAGAGAATTACTTATTGAAAAGGTCAACACAAACTCTGGGAAAAAAAAAAAAAAAAAAATCTCTGAACATTCTGTTCCCCGCTTAATTTTTGATGTGATTTGTGAGAGTTTTGCAGGCTCGCGGAGGGGGGAAAAAGAAAGTAAAAGCAAGCACATGGCATCACTGCTGAGGCTTGTAACAGCTAATATTGGGTCAGATCACATGAATCTAATGTGTAGCAAAAACGGTACATCAAAGAGAAACATCACTTTAAATAGAATCCACCTCACTGTATTTGTAAGTCCATAGCAGAAAACTCACTCCATTGTTAATGAGCTAGATGTTTAAAAATTATTTTTTCTACCCATTTAAATTTTATAACAGCACAATAAAAGATGTTTTAAAATGATCCTTCAATGACTACAGTCCACTTTTTTTCTTTATACTGATGGGATCAAGACAACATGGTTTCAAGAGTCTTTTTTTTAAAGATATTTTATGAGTCTAACCAGATTAGACGTGATTGTTGCTTTGGAGTGTTTCAGCCGGCAGCAGGTACTTCATTGAGTAATTTTGTAATCCAAAGAGCAAGGTTAAAGTTATTACCCAGCACTTTCTCGACTTAAATCATCACTCCAGTCGACATCCTAAAATCTCGCTGAGAATTATTGATGACCTGATGTGGGTCAGAGAGCGAGAAAGACCGATCAGGGCAGTTTTGAAGGGAAAAAGCTTTAAATACAGCCTGGAGAATTCTCAGTAAAATTTTATGACATTTAAAATCTTTAATAATTTGCCCCTAAGGTGATTGATCCCAACTGTCTGGTATTTGATTTACAGTCTCTATATATACTGTGTGCAATTTATATTTTCAGAAACAATATTCAAAATGTGTGATTTTAATCCAGGTGATGTTTGACTCAAGTATTTTGCACTTTTTTGTCCTTTTACATTTGTGTGCTGAAGTTTAACAGTGCAGTGTGCTGTAGGTAAAATTACACCTCTGAGATTGTCTGTATTATTACTTAAAGGGAAAGTCCGCCGCTTAAGAATTGACTGATGTTACTGTTGTTGTCCGGGGTAATTACACTGATCCTGGTGAACATGAGCAACTCTGTCTCAAAAACTGAAAGAAAAAAAAAACTTAAGAGTGTAATCTGTGAGGCCTTCAACTTGTACCGCCTGGAGCTTCATCACCGACCACGTCAAGTCACATGAAATGAATTTAAAGAGCACTTTTATAAACAGTTTTGTTCAAAGGGCTTCAGAGGGAATAAAAGACACAAAGACATAAAAGCAAGAGAGAAAAACAGAACAATATCAACGTTTAAGATAGAGAGTTTTGTCTTGACAAATTAATTGGAAACTGAACTTGGAGACTTTTTTCACACAATGAGCTTTAGTTCACAGTGCTATATACCCATAAAACATGATCAGAGGCCTAGAAAGTCAATGTAATCTCACAGTCACGATGACTGACCATCAGTTTTTCTTTTTTTCCCTCAGTGCGGTGAACTGAATGAACTCATTACACTTATGAAACGAGTCAGGAGGACATCTCTCTTTGTTTCTGATTACACAGTACAATCGTGAAATGTCACTAACGCAAATTGGGCTGACCTAGGGCACAGTGAAAAGCATTTCTTAATGTGGACATCGCTGGTATTAAGCTATATGTGATGTTCAGTAAGATATTTAAAGTTTCATCCCAAAAACGAGCTATACAACATTTGAAAAAAAAGCAATAGAAAGTGGAAAATGAAAAGAAATTATAGCAGTTATTAAAGGCTGGTAGGTAATTTAAATCCCTGGTTTACAAAATGATCACACATTTATAACCTGAGGAGGACACGCACTTTTTTTCTTTATCCAGGCAGTTAGAAAGCAGCCGAGAAATATCAGGTGGGATTTAATTGTAGACCAACAGGGCACATGTAGCTCCAAATGTGGCTGACTTACCCACTTGAGTATCCCTGGGCGCTTGACCCTTCTCTAAAATGTATATCCCATTATGGAAATGAGCTTTTCAAATATTACAGAGAGCTGCTTTCCTCCAGAAATAGGACTCTGTTGGATTTGGATGTTCTGTGTTCTTGCTCAGGTATTTCCAAACATCTGAAACATCAATAGATTAACATGGATTTTGAAGCAGCTTTAAAGTTAGGAAAGGCTATTTTTTCCATATGGTACATTAATGTCAGATCCATATTCTGTATCTGCTGGCTGTAACGCTTCACTGAAGCAACTTCTCACTGATATTGGAGTGAAATATTCAAAGCCAAGATGCCATTGTTTTATGGCTGCAGCATTACATCAAATAGAAAATATCTACATGTCTGGTGCATCATTTTATACACATTTCCCTGTAATTCAGCAGGACAGATTTGGTATCTTGGGAAACCTTGGGATCTCCACTAGAATTTGAAATTAAATTCTGTGGGTTTGAACAAAGCACCGTGCATTTGTAAAGACAAACCCATGGGATCAGCAGGGTTGAAGAGGTTAAAGGAAAAATCCACTCTTACACCGGCAGACAACAGTTTGAGATGTTCAGTGCATCAGTTATTTTGAGACTTTTACAGTTTATATTTCCTCGAATGCCTTTTAAAAAACACCAAAAAAAGGTTGAGAGAGATAGCAATAGCATGAGTTCTTCCAGTCAAAAAAAAAACCAACAACAACAACAGCAACATAACAGCGAGAGTGGTGTTGTGCCCCGTGGTTCAAATGACAAAAAAGCCGTCAAAGAGGGCGTTGTAGCCGTATTTCACACGCTGTCACATAATAATGACAGACTGGTGAAGATGCAAGCCGCGGCTGCAATGCATTCTGGTTTAGATTGAGGCTGCCGTCACCTGGAAAAATTGGTGTCTCTGCCTATATTTCCTCCCTGTATGATTGTTGAATGTTGGTGCAAAATGGAAAGTCTAGACCGAAGCTCTTGCTCTGTGATTCTGAGGGGCTGAAACTTGATGTTTACCCGTGATGTTTTAGATCGATGAATTTCTTTTCTGTCAAACTCTACTGTAATATCTCAGCATGACGTTATGTCTACACTTGGCCAGTTTTACCCGACTTTTTCCTCAGCCTTTCTGCTAAAGTTTGGATGCTCTGGTGTTCTGATATTAACTAAAAATGTGTGGTGAGCTTGTTGGATTTGCATGCGGCCCATTTGTAATGCAGAGAGAGAAACAGTGCCCGCTTTTAAAATAATGTCATGTCGATACTATAATATTGGTCCTAGCAATAAGAGAATGGGTAAACTCACTGCTCACTGACTCTTGGTTTCTCAAACACCTGGGGAAATGCAGCAGACGTGGGTGGGGGAGACATTTGGCTTAAAAAAAAAAATCTTATTTTTCTCAAAACAAACGAATCTGCCAAATGAATGGGATAATTTCACTTGTTTACAATACATAGTAATGTACAGTGCTATCGGACTTTCTTGAACCAGTCATCACCTTGACATTAGCATAGTGACTTCAAGGTGTCGAGTGATTTAAAGTGGAATAATCTCACCTCATCAGCAGATTGTTCGCACCTCTTTAAAGGAAAACAAGATGATAGGCTTAGCACTAAGCTAAAGGAATAGTGCATGTGTACCTGGGCCATACGCAGATGCCACCTTTCCTTTAATGTGCTTAAATCATCAAAACCTCTGTAACACTATTGGGATTTAGTTAGTTAAAACCAGGAATACTGAATGTGTGTGTGCATGTTGTCTGCGCATGTGGGTAAATGCATGTGTACTAAGTTGCTTGCCATATTTACCTCTTCTAAAGAGGTCATGTTTTCGCCTCAGGTTGTTTGTCTGTCTCTTAGAAGGATATTTCAAAAACTTATGAACGGATTTCCAGGAAATTTGGTAGACAGATTGGCTTTGGGCCTCGGAACATTTGATTAGATTTTGATGGTGATCTGGGTTTAGATTATTTTCTGACTATGAAACCAAGAAAGACACAGACTTGATTCCAGATCCTAAAGGGCTGTTTGCAGGGTCAAGAAGTCATTTTATCTTTAAATTATAATAAGCGATAGGAACGATGTGTGTGGGCGCAAAAGCAAGTTGGAAAATTGCCGTTCAAAGAGGTTTGTGAAGTCTGCGGCCTCTGTGTTATCTGTCGTTTGGGTGTCTCGCCCTTCCCAGTGCTTCAAAACCTAGCCGACTTCACGCAGCATCCTCTGAATGATATAATCTCCAGGGCTGGGTGTGTTTTTCACCTCTGTGTCCTCTCCCTTGGCAACTACAGCTACAGGCCCATCGCAGCCGCACAGATACAAATTGCGCGAAAGTGGGTTGAGACCTTTAACAAAAAAAAAAAATATGAGACAAAGCAAAGTTGTAGTAGTTGTTGTGTTCTTCCTTGACAAATCAGGAGTACTACTTTCAGAAAAGTGGGAAATGTATTACCACGGTGCGCTACAAGGAGCAAAAACCTTTCCACAAGACACTTTACTACACAAGCAGGTCATGAAAGCACACAGGCTTGACAACATAGAAGCCAGATAACGGCAAAAAGATGTTTCCGCCGTCCTCATCCTGAAGCCTCATCATATTGAACCCAAACAGTTTTTCCTGTGACTGAAATAGTCTCTGTACACCATGAAAAGAGTGAATCATAAAGCATCAGACATGTAATTATATTAGACCTCATAAGTGACGCATTCAATTCTTATATAGCCATGCCCTTAGGCTTCCATTGGTGATTTCTACGTAGGGAAAATTTATTTCACATTAAGACCCATTTCACAGTCTCCCTTCAACGTAGGATATTTAAAATTTTACCTAGATGTCTATCAGAATATACAGAATATGTATGTCAAATTCTGTTTATGTGACATTGTATGGAAAAAAATGTTTTTACTAACTTTTAGGCGACTTTAAGGGAAAATTTAAGGGAAAATCTGAGTTTAAGGGGTTAACAGCAAAATCAGCTGTATCTGTATAGATAGCCATGTCCTTAGGGTTTCAATAGTGATTTCTACATAGGGAAAATTAATTTCACATTAACACCCATTTCACAGTCTGCATTCAGTGTAGGCTATTTAAAATTATGGTGTTTTATCATTTACATGTCTTTCAGAATATACAAAACATGTATGTGACCTCAAATTTTGTGTATGTGATACTGGATGGAAAAAAAATGTTTATTTACAAACTTTGAGGCCACTTTAAGGGAAATTTTAAAGGAAAGTCTGAGTTTAAGGGGTGAACAGCAAAATCGGTTATATCTGTATTAAAAAGGGACATTAACATATTTGCACAAATGGTGTTTCAAGTGTTCCATTCTGAGCGTATTTTATCCAGTGTTCTTGATAGTTCACAGTCATCCGCCTGAAATTGGCTCCACTTCATATAAAATTCAATAATAATCTGAAAAAGTGATTCAAGTAAAGTATGTGACGTGATGAAGCAGAAGTGCCATCGCTTTCTTCCCCTGCAACGGAATCAATTTTTGACCGGTTGGATGCCTTTCCTCCGAGCTTCACCCCGGCTCTTTGAGTTCACCGTCTCCAAGGCAACCGAGCGGCGCCAAAATCCCACTGTTGTTCTCTTGTGGCGCGACGCCGCCTCACCCGGTAGCCACCAAAGACCCACACCCACACTGCAGACACTTGCATCATGCACTCATTACTCTCAAGTACGTGTTGTCTTTTCCCAGAAGTAGTCACAAGTTTCCTTGTTTCTGGTTTCTTGACTCCCACCAGAGATTCTTCATGCAAAATGAAAGTCAACTTCTCATTTGAAACATCTGTTGATTCAAGGTTGATCTCATCTCTCTCTCAGCTGCTACTGATGGACCTTCAGCAGCTTTGACGCCAACCATCTAATTTGATTTGTTTGTCTGAGTTGCCAATCTACCAGTTCAAACCCAGAGACTTAGAGCGTGAACTGACAGCTGTGATTTAAGTTCGGCTGAGATGAAAGGAGGGGAGTTCGCCCACAGTTCCAGACTTGACAGCAGCATCTGGAGAGACTGTTAATAACTGTGTGTGTTATGTTACACCACCTGATTTCTGCCGCTTACGCCAGATTATGACATCTGATTTCCATGTTGCCCTTGTGTTGTATGAGATCACTTGAAAGCGTCTGGGTAAAAAATGGTAAAAAAAAAAAAAAAAAATCCCAAATTTAACAATGAGCTTAATTTGCATGTGAAATAAATACGCCTGTAATCAGTTTAGATGAATGATGCAGGGATAAATAAATTCCTCAAATCACAAACTATTAAATCTGTCACAAACATCTTTTGAAGTGAGATGCCTTAATAGGCCCCTTGGGGTTTCCTTGTCTCACCTGCACAGTTGATTTTTCTTCTCTTTTTTGGTTGAAGGCGAAGCAATTTGTTGAACCTGTGTCACAGAGCTGTTTGATTCAGTTCTGTGGTCATTTTTGAAGCTGTAAGTTTGTTTTTAGCAACCATCCTATTAAGTGACCATCTGTCCCCATCAGTGAGGTTGGACTTGCAGGCACTGTGCCTCTTTGTGGATGCACTTTGCTCTTGTTGGCATATGATTTTCAAGATTGTGTCCCTTGCTGCAATCAATAATCTTTTTTTCTTTTTGGGACAAGGACAGACAATTTGGCCTCTTTGTAACTCACAGTGGCTTCTTCTGATGGACAATAAAATGGAAACACCACATGAATAAGGACCTTAAGTTTGAAGGAAGTAAATCACAATTGCAAGATCCCTGAACCCTGGCTACAAAGGAAATTCTCATTAAGTTTAAAGTCAATTAGCAATCAACACTTTTATATGTTGTCCAAGGCAACATGAGGGAACTCACAAAATCCCCAACAGGCTGAAGAGGTAGTGTCTGAACCGCAGGAGCATCAGATGGAATTAAAAACAGGTAAACAGCCTCAGCAAAATGGGAGTTAGCAAGTTAACAGGATATACTTAACAAAATTACAGATTAAAAAACAAACAAACAAAAAAAAAAAAAAACTATATGACAGCCTTTCAAGTAAGACTGAAGCTGTTGTGAGAGCAAAAAGTATGAGGTACTTGACATTCTTGTTTCTGTTATTTTGTCCATCCTCTGTATATCACTGTTTTGTATAATTTTGTTAAAGGGATGATAAACTAAAATATGTTATTTTTCATTTAAATGTTTTTTTTTTTTTTTATGTCACCATAAGGTGTAAAAAACATGAAACTGAGAATGCTTTCCTTGTAGACAGAGGAATATCAGCTGTTTTCTCCTGAGTCAAACCAGTGGTTTTCGTGGAGATTAAAAGCTACTTTCACATGTAGGAGTGGAGCGATCCAATCAGAACGCAGCTCAGTTTTTTATTCCTCCCGCCCCCCGTTTGATTGACTCTTCAACTGCACCTATTATCCTCCACTAGCTTCAACAAACTGTAGTAACTGTTAGCTTATTAGCATAGCAATTGATTTTGTGCCGTTCGTGGTTAGCAAAGTACTTTAATCTAATAAGAAGCTTTAGCTAGCGATGGTGTCAGTCGTGGACTTTCTCAAAACAACTTTACAGCTACCAGCCATCAAAGTTTTCAGCAGGTGAGCTCTACAGCAGTGTTAGCTAGGAAAAATTAGCTAACATATTGTTGCAGTGATAGTATTTTCTGCTTTGCTGGACAGTTGGTTGGTCTTACCAGAGACAATATTGTTACACTACAAGGGGAACTAAAGCCCACCCAGCCCTGCTAGCATGGATTACTGTAGAAAATGCAGCCCCTAAAACTCCATTTTATTACAGTTAGTGCCTTTTAGGAACTCTCTGATCTTGATGGATCATGATGTTAGCACTCAAGAATAATGCTAAAAAAGAAAATCCTTGTTTTTAATAGGGTTTACCATCTTACCATCACCTTTGAAGACCCATTTCATGTGATGGTTTTGTTACTTGGTACACTCCTGTTTGTCTATCAGCTCACCACTGTTAAAGGGAAATATAACAACATAAAGATACCAAATAGTTCAAAGTGGATGTCCTGCTGTTGAGCGGGCTGTTGCGCAGTTCAGTTCCCAGCTCATCTCACCTTGTTTCTCTTTCCCTCTTTTTCCTTCCCTGGAAGTGAGAGAGCCTTTCCTTTCATTTACCCCCAAGCCATTTTGCTGACGCTCTTATCCAGAGCAACTTACAATAAATAAATAAACAAGCAGGCGTTCAGTGTCCTGCCCAAGGACACATGGCAGTCGATGGCCACGTCTGCTGCTCATTGGCTGCTCACAGGGATCAAACCTGTGGCCTCTGTGTCGAAAAAAAAAAACAGATTTTCCAGCCATTCAGACACCCAACTGCTGCAATACCTTTTACGATTACACAGAATAAAACTTCAAGGTAAGCAGACCAATACTGCCTAAAGCCATGACTGTAAAGAGGAAAATCTACTGCTGATAGGGTTTGAACCATACAATTGTAAGAGTATGTGGCATTGAGGATTGTTGTAAGAATATCAGATAGAATGTGTGAGCAGTGCTTTGAATAATGCTAAAAAAATATTTTTGGGGGAATTTGTATCCCCATAAATGCTTTTTGCCACAGAATGACAATACCCAGCACACATTTCAGTATTGAATGGATCTTGATAAGATGGATGCACCGATGTTGAAAGCCTGAGTAAATACACAAAGTTTGGGTGTCATCTGTAATCGTCCACAGCTGCAGCCTGCCTCAGTTTGTGAAATCTGGACCTAAATATTGCTGTTATCGGTTCAAACCTGTTTCCAAAGCAGTTTTGATATGAGTTTTTATCGTGTCATCAGGTCATTTATCATGGGACAATTCTTTTTAGATAGACCTGTTTGGCTGCAACAATACTCGCTGCAGGCAGCCGGTCACTGCAGGATGCTTTTCTCTATTCCCAGGCCCATTAGCAAGACATTGCACACAAATAGTCCATATATTGTTGGAGAGAAAGAGGCAGAGGGAGACAGAAAGGGGAGCAGATACACCAGAGAGCAGCATTATGATGGAAAGTCATCACTATAAAGCCACAATTTCTCTGAATTTCTCTTATTCACTGACTTCCAGTAAATGGTGATGAATGAGTCGCCAGGCTGGTACAGGACACTTTGTTTTCCTCTGCTTAGGTGGCGTGGAAATACACTTGCATGCGTGTGTGTGTGGGTGTGTGAGAATGATCAATAGCAGACCTTTATTACGCGGTGGAATAAGCTGCAAAATAAATAAATAAATGAAAAAGCGTGTCAAGACGAGATGTAAACTGTCATGACACCCTGAGGGTTAAATAAAGAGCAAATAATGAACATCTTGTATTGGGACTCGTGATTTGTGCATCTGTCTTTAAAATAGAATAGAGAAGGTAATGGGTAATTGAGTGTGCTTGTGTGCTTGAGGGGGTACACAGCAGGAGGTTGAGCCTATGGGAGTACACTGCTATTTGGTGAATCACTGCTGTTGTTGTAGCCATTCACTTGCCTGACTTGTACACCGCGCAATATTCCGTTACGACCTGCAGAGGGCAATGCAATCCCAATAATTGCTGCATAGACTAAACAGGCCTGGGAGTTGGGAATAGTTGAGCACTATTAACAACTGTGAGTCTTGCCATTCATCTGGGCTGAATAGCTTCTTTTAGCGTGTTTCCAGGGCCGACAGAGCGTCTGACCTAGGCCCGTTGACAATAAGGGAACAAAAACCATCTCAGGAGAGGCAAAATCTGCTGTATTCTGCCAGGAGCTGAGAGCTGATTTGAACAAAAAAACAAAAAAACAACAAAAAAAAAGAACAGCAATGGGGCTTGCATCTTTTATTGCAAAACAAGTAATGGAGCATTATGTAAGCAGAGTAGGCGAGGGCAGGTCGAGCTATGTGATGAACAGGTTTTCTGACTGTGCACCTGCAAGAGAACACATTTACAAAGTAGTTGGTAAATGCATACTCTTAAAAGGGTGAGAGGGTAGTTTTTTTTTTTTTTTTTTTTTACAGGGCTGTAAACTGAGAGAGAAGCAATTGGAAGGAGAGGTAATGCTGTATGATGTAGTGGGGCGAGTATTTTCTAACAGCACCCCTGGTAATTCTCACACACGGGCACAGAGACAATGATGAAAAGCAAACATGAGCTGTCTCGTGCGCGTTTGCGATCACGTGTGTGTCTGGCGCTGAATCCAGCCGGCAGTGACCTGTAAACCCTCTGTCAATATTCATTAAAACACCAGGAAATCAAAGAGATTCGTTACAATGGTACAATAGTGTGGAGTGTAATGAAAGCCCAGAGGAAAAGACAAATGATGGCAGGTTGTGAAGGCAGTCTGTATGATGAGCAAATGACCAAGGAGCCACTTTCCTCAGTCTTTTTCTATCTGTCATATCAAAATATTGCTCTACATCTTTTCATACACTTCAGAGACCCATGAGCCCATGAACCGGCTTCCATTTTGATGTTTTATTTAAAGGTGCACTATGCAAATTTACGAGGGTTGACTTAAGTGAGGCTGTTTAGACTCAAGTGTCCAAAAATGTGGAATAAGCCTTAAAGTTGGTTGTTGAGTCTACATGGTTCTCAATTAAACCAACTCTCTGTCATTTTGCGTATTGCACCTTTAAAATCAAAGCATACCATAGAAAAACAATGTTGTTGTTTTTAGAAAATTAGGGACATTTTACTTTTACAGGACACATGGCATGAAGGCATTCTGTTTTACGTTTTTACATGCCAACAGCGCTTTCGATGGAGAGCTGGCACCGGCAAATACCATCTCACGCTATAACTACTAAAAAGCTGATGAGTGCTGGCTCATGATATTGAAACCGGATTCCACAAAAGCAATTTGCACCTATTGGTGAAGATGAATACGGTTAATGCAAATTAAGATGCTGTCCTGCAAAGCACTTGAGCTGAAGCCCCTGCTATCTAGTGCCCTTATCAACGACTGCACTCAGCAGTGCTAATGGTGGACCTATTTCAATGTCACATTATAAAAGCATTTCTGATCCAATTGCCTCATTGCCTACAGTAAGCACTCATCTAAAACAATGGACTAATGCAGCAAATGCACCCTGCTATTGGTCTATTCATTTTCCACAGCGGGAGCCAAAGATCTGGTATTACCACAGAATATGGACACCATTCAAGGTTTGATTGAGGTCAGGGAAATGAAAAAAGAAGGTGGAGGTTAGTGAACGGCAGGAGAAGGAGAATGCAGGGAGGCAGGGAAAGGAGGGAGATTAGGGGGGAAAAAGGCAATGAGAGATGGGAGAGAGAATAAGAAAGGCAGATAAGGGATAATGAGGTGTTCAGAGGAAGAGCGATAGGGAAAAGAAAGGAAAAGCACAAAAAATGGTTGAGTGGAATTTGGGGGAAGAGATAGAGGAAAGAAAAAAAAAGGACCGGAGGGTATCTGTCCATGCTCAGCAAAACAGAGGCTAAAAAATCTGAGCTGGGATAGAAGATGGCATGCTGGGAGCGAGCGGGATTCTGAGAAAGCTGGAGACAGACAAACGGATGAGACAAGATGAGCGCAGACTGAAGCCACCGGCGATGTGATGAGTGATGGGGACCGTGCGGGGTCACATTAAAGGTGGCTTACTGGAACATGAGGCACAGCAATGAGGTCCAACTAAGGAAATGAGAAAAGCAAGATGGTTGATAAAAAGAAAGAGGGCACGCTTCATTTCGAGAGCCTAGCAACATCAACCTGACGTCACTGTCCAATCCATCCGCCCCGTTCCCTGTTTGCTTTTTCTCCGTAGTTGTGCCAAAGCCCCGCCACACAACTCTGTCGATGGATAATGTCACAAGGGTGTCTTTTGTTTTTTTTTTTGGACCCACTTTTGAAGGTCATTGACATTAGCGATTGCCACACATATTGTGGCATTGAATTGGGCAACACTGTCTATGAATTGGAAAATTTATGTGATGCTAATTGATACCTAATGTGAAAAAGGTAGTTACATATCAGTCACATTTAAAATGCAGTGTAGTCTGAAATGTTATCAGCAAAGCTGGACCAGATTTACTCACAGACTTGCAGCTGGATAATTAAAATTTTGACACTCAATTTTAAAATGTGGTGCAGTCTGAAATATCGTGATTGATGGGTCCTTGATAAGACTAAACCCTGCTAGCAAACTTAGCAAAGCTGGACAGACTTACTGGCAGACTTACTGACCAGTAATTGAGGGTAGTTGCCCTCTATTAAGTTGCTGCAGATTTTACCCGATTTGTCAGAGCTGACATAAATAAGTAACCTCGCACGGTCAGCTGATCCAGCAGATCATTTTCGCTGGACTCATGAAACCATCTGGTCACGCTCCAACCGACGAGTTACGGGAAGCCACCAAGCAGCCAGACCATCCTTTGAGGAACCACAGCTACAATGAACTGAGCTGGAAAACAGAAGCAACAGGACATCAGTGTAGATTTGCCTTACTAAAATGACAATATTCGGGTACCAACATGCTAGCAAGATAGCATTATGCTTGCACTCTTTCACCATCACAGTTGGTGCTATTTGTTTAGCTCTAGCGCTCTCATACTACATCATATGGTTGGTTTGTCTGATTGGACAGTTATCTAATGACAGACAGATGGTCCAGTCATCCAATATGTATTTTTGTAAACACGAGTTGCTGCAGCTTCTTTTCCAATCAGTGCCCAGACTCTTTCATGAAGTGAACAAAAGAAAAAAAGTTATATATGGCTGTGCCAGGCTAATAAGGAAGACCCAAGTATAGTGACAGGGAACGCTAAACATTATGTAGGTTTTTAATTTACCTCTCAGTTTCAGTGTTAATATTAGCCATACGATAAACCAACCTCAAGTGTAAGAACGCTGACAGAGTCGCGGGGCAGGGATCAGGCACAACTGAATTAGGGAAAAAAGACACATGGTTACAAGCTAATATTTGGGATTCAGCCAACATTAATATTATTTATTTTCAACATTTTTATTCAAAGATGATTGTTGCGAACAGACAATATTTCCACTAGTACCACAAGTTTCTCACATTTTCTCACATTTGCTTTAATGTGGTCTTGTCAGCAAGTTGGAATAGAGTCCGATATCTCTGTACTTCATCTTTATTTCAATCTTTATTTCCATGCTTTCACAAGGGATGGAAACGGTCTTTAGCAGTCGCTGAAGGCCTCTCGGAGTGCACCAGTGAATAAAAACAAAGAAAAAAAATCTAAAGCGGCCAACACTGACGGAGCTAATAGGTGAGGGCCACTGGGAAGCGTACAAAGCGGTATGCGGTCAGAATCCGTCCTCCCACATGTGGTCAAAAGGTGACTTTGACCACTGATTTCTCCATCTGCTTCTTGATGGCAAAATGTCACATGGAGTGCACAGCCCCATCACTGGAACTGTGACGCTGTGAGCGCTCTGAAGATAATACCACAAGAGGCTCGAAGAAAAAAAAAATCCTGTCTCTTAATACATGTATCTATTATTTTTTACACCGTTACAGTGGAGTTGCATGTCTTGCAGTACGAGAGCCCCTACTGTCTTTATTAAAGGTCTGGGACTTGTGATGTAGTGGTGCATTAAAAAATGGGTAGACTATGAACTCCAGCTGATCACTATGAGATGAACAGCCTCCATAGTGAAAAAAATCCCAATAATATCTTAAGAATCTTTTTTTTATTATAATGTATAATATACTATTATACTCCATAGAATAGTATTGATTTTATCTTTAAATAAAGTTTACCATACAGCACCTTTCAAGCAAGTGTCCCAAAGTGCTTCATTAAAGCATAAATGATGATAATAATAAGCAGTTTAAGAAGAGTCAACTTCATTTTAAAGATAATAAGGGGGATGAATTGAGATTGGGCAGGTTTACTCTCCACTGCGTCTCTGGATTTGGTACCAAGGCTCAACAGGTCGCCGCTGCCACGTTGCATATGTTGGACAGCGTTCAAAAGGTGCAAGGATCAAATGGCCAGGGAGAAAGGCAGCAAGGTGAGAGGTCATGTTTAATTAAAGTGCATCTGTGGCTGCATCAGTATGCACCGGATTCACCCTGAGTGGTAACACCATATTGGCTTATGCACCCATGAGAGCTGCTGATTAGAGAGACGTCATGGTCTGAGCCAGCGTACATGTATGTTCAAGGACATTTTGTTGAGATGAGCAAGTGCCTGTGAGTCAGCAGTGCAAAACACAGCGGCAAAAGAGTATGAGTCAAAGAGCCAGACAGTGCATCTGAGTATGTTATGTGTTTTATGTGTCAGCAATACTGAATGGCCGAGACGCACATCATGGAATGGAGGGAGAAATGCTGACCGGAATGCAGAAAGTCGATGCTTGTGTGGGGGAAAAAAATGGCTGAGTCGAGCTTGCAGGTGACATGACAGAGGGAAATATGTGGATTAGGATTTGGCTCAAATTGACGGTGTAGCGATTAAGTGATTTTTGATTCTTAACGTTCACCGGCTCATTCTCTGTGAATCACCCACTAACTGAAAATAATAAATAAATAAATAAATGAGCATAAAAACAGTGTGCTGTTAGGAATATGTGATGTACTTTGACTAATGTGTAAACAAGAATGCAGGCTTCTGCTGCTGTTTTTGCTTGTGTCCGTGTGTGTATGAGGGTGTGTGTGCATGTGTGTGAGTGTGCATGCGTTTTTAGGCGCGTGTGTCTGTTTGTTTTTATCTTTGTCTAGTTTGCCATTTAATGTGCAAGCATGCACGCAACTGTGAGTCTGAAGTGTGATTTTTGACACACACACACACACACACACACACACAATTCTGTTATTCTGTTCACACTGAAAAAGTGATCCGTGCTGAGCCGAGCCATAATTGCTTGCAAACAGACGGTGGAGCATAGGAAAGCCAACAGAAATCATTACGGAGCTGTCAGGTACCTAAAACACTCTGATGGCTCAGTGAGGCAACTGCATTGTTGTTTTTAAGCATCTCTGCTTTGTTGGACGTCGTGCAGGAGAGAGCGACCGGAAAGACGAGGGAGGAGGAAGAGGGGAAGCGACGAGCAACAAAGGCAGCGCACCAGATTTGGGCCTGATTTGGATGTGACTTGTGAGCGGGTAGTAGTTACACATACTTGGGCTAATTGGAGTGTATGGAGTGTGTTTGAAAACATGGTGTGACCGCTCAGCCTGCTGAGCCAACAGGAAGAGTAAAATGCATTATTTGGCCTCTACCTTATTGTTCTTGACTAGTCAAGTCTTTTTCACCCAATGCCAAAGGATGTAATAGGAGTTTATTGTCCTTAAAGCCACTAATGAGCCTCAGGAACTGTCCAGTAAGACTCTAATAAGCATAATAAACTGTAGGATAGGCTTCCAAAATTTAATATTGAGTGTCTTTTGAAAGCAACAACAATAAAAATAATGCTAACAGTAATAATCAACAATTAATATTGCATTGCTTCCAAAAACTTCCATTTGACTGTCCTAGAAATCTGCAATCTGGTACAGTAGGTCTTTGATAATAACTCCAAATTCTTACAAAAGAAAACAATGATTGTCAAATGCAAAGCTACACATTTTCAACATGGTCACACAATTTTTTTTTGGCTATTAATTCAAGGTTGACTTGGTTCATCTTTGCAGTAGGAGTGATTATTCTGCGTGATGGATGCATTTGAGTGGCGGACAGGTCTCTGATGCTGAAAGTGGATGAATGCGGTGAACGTCAGTCAAATCAGAACAGCAAGTTAAACCAAAATAAACCAGAATGAGGTGAATGCAGCTGTGATGTTGACCAGCATCGTAACTTTCACTGTCTGGAAATCTCTGCAAGCATATGAGTGTTTGGGAAAAGATAAAACAGACACACATAGTGATTTTCCCCAAAGGGTAGATGTATGTTATGTAGAGTAGATGAGACTGTAGATATAGACAAATAAAAAATTTGTCAAGTGGTGAAACCGTGAATTATTAACCAAGACAAGATCCACCTACACAAAAGGCTCATACTCAATAATTTAACTACAATAGTGCATTTGCACCCGGGTCGAAGCCTTTTAGGAATTCAACTTTTATAATCATTTCATCATTTTGTCTCTTGTGTGATCTTACATCTGACCCTTAACATGTTCCTACATGTTTGATGCTGTTGCTACGGCGGTACAAAGGGGTTTGAGTGTTTATGTCACAAGTGTCGCTGTTACACCACCTGACACACTAAAAAGCATAGGACATCTAAGAAAAGGAATCAAAGACCGTGTACCTTCTTTTCATCACTGTTTTCCAAAGTACACTGGCAAAGACTCGGTTCAAGGTCTCAAAAACAGAGTTTATTTACAGCAGCAGGAACAAGGGTGTATAAAAAGAAAAAAGGGAGCAAAAGGGAAAAAACAAGGTCTTTCTGAAGTCTCCAAAGGATGAAATGGAATCCAGGCCTGTCAATCCTTTCATCTATGTTGGAGCCGCCGCCATCAGTGCAGCAGACACTCTGTTTTTATCAGGCTGACTTAATTGTGGACTCCGGTAAGAAACCACCTCTCGCTCTTAAGCTCATCTTGTCATCCCTTCTTATTCCTCTGCTCCTCCTTTGGCGCAGCACCCAATCATCTCCAACTCCAAGACTCTCGAGCAATTGCAATATGTAATTGAGATCTTGATTGTGGCCACCTGGTGAGGGAATCCCTGTGGATGAACCGGAGGGAGCGTGTCTCTCCAGAAAGAACAAGTCAACACAACAAATTCCAGCACAGCAACATCATTAGACGCCACAAACTTAACTGAAAGCAAAGTGCAAGGGTCATAAGTGGCTCTGAATTGCAACATTTATATACACAATAACAGATCAGGGTTTAAATAGCAATTGAAAAATGACTTAAATAACTGAAGCATCAAAAAGAAAGAAAGAAAGAAAGAGAGAAAAAGAAAGAAAGAAACAGTCTACCAAGGTTGGTCGATGACTTCAAACTACAAGGTGAGCTACAGCTCAGTACAAACACAAAAGCATCGGTTGAAAAGAAAACAGGAGAAAAGGCCTGAAAGAAAAGTTTTGCATTTAAATATTCTCAGAGTCAGACAATTTCCAAAATGTTCATTGTACACTGAGTGACCACTTTATTAGGTACAACTAGTACAACTAAATTTATAGAGGCGTGGATTCAAGAAGGTTCTTGAAATGTTCCGCGGGGATCTTGGTCCATGATGACACCTCGTTCCTGCAGATTTTGTGGCGGCAAATTCATGCAGTGAACACCCCGTTCTGCCCTGAAGGTCTGTAATGGGTTCAGACCAGGGCACTGCGCAGGCCATGGGAGTGAACTAAAGTCGCTGTCATGATCCTGGAACCATCTTGAGATGATTCATGCTTCCTGACATGGTGCATTATCCTGCTGGAAGCATACAGCTGAAAAGGGTCGGGCTGCCCATCAGTGCAAAGGGGCCTAACGTGTGCCAAGAAAACATTCCCCGCACCATTACACCGCCAACAACCAGTGTGGTCTTCTGCTGCTGTAGCCCATCCACTTCAAGGGTTGATGAGTTCTATGGGCTTTTTCATCTGCAACTGAAAAATGACTTAAATAATTGAAAAATAATTGTAGGACTTGGTAATACAGTCTTATCTTAAAGCAATACTCCAACGTTTTGGGCAAAATCCCTTTTTGCTGACTTACCCAGAGAGAGATAAGATGTTTGATACCATTATCACCTCTGGATGTCCACTGCTTCGGTTCTGATAGTTAGCATTTCCTGTCAGGTTAGCATAAAGACTTGAAGTCTACTGGTGTCATTAGCCTAGTGCCCTTAAAGCGAAAAAATAAACCTTACAGCAACTCCAAAGCTGTCTTATATATCATGTGTATTTGAAATACACATCTTGTAATTTTTGTTTTAAAAAACGAGGGTCGTTTTAGAAGAAGTTAGAGTGTAGGAACTATAGACAGTA
>OMKZ01024531.1:0-12320 GCA_900302535.1 Neoniphon sammara
CATCTTACACAGCCAATGCCCCTACTGATTTTTCCCCATGCTCATATAGATTACAAACCAACAATCATCAATCTAATCAACATAAACTAAAGGAGCCGGTGATTAATGAACCAGTAGTGACTGACTGATACACTGTTGTTGTACTGATGCACTGTGTCAGGCCAGACTAATGATGAAGGAGTATGTTGCCTTCCTCTGTGTCCGTTTTAGTTGTAAATACTGTACATACAATATACTGTATCATATATGGTATATTGTTAAAGGCCCAATCTGGAAAATTGAGTAGAGAGCCCCGAACCCCCAGTTTCAGTGGGGGTTCTCCTTTTCAACCTCAAATGGGTGAGTGCGCTATTGACAAAAGAACTGTCAGATTGACACGGCGAAACATGAATTTTAAATGTATTTTTTAAGCTGTAATGGGATCGGGAACACTGATCCGTCATGTCTGTCTGTATAGCTTCATCATTTTCATTTTGAGTGAAGATGATGAATCTGTCTCTGTCAGATTTCCATCTGCTTTGATTGACAGACAGTTTGGATTCCCCACCATCTATTATGCCAAGTTCTTAGCTTTGATTTTATTTACAAAAAAAAAAAAAAAAAAAAGAGCACTGATACCTTTTAGGCTATGTTTAAATCTGTGTACACCATCAACCCTGGTATAACATTGAGATGACTGTAAGATAGCCAGATCGTTTTTTTTATTTAATTTATACTTTTAACAGATTAGCTATTCAGGGGCCTGGCTAACGTTACAGTGGTGATACCTCAAACATGATTTCTCACACGCTCACAGTTTCCGTTTGTTGTATTTTCCTTATGCGTCGTCAGTATTTGTTAATATCGGATGTGTCATTTTGTTTTTTGATGCATGAGTGTGGCTCCCCCCTCAATGGTTTATGTTTATGCTTTCAGACATTGATGGAAATGTGTAATAACATACGGTGGGACACAAAGAGATTATCTTCCACCAGCAAATCTATTCTTTATCTGTATATAACTGCAATACTCTGAAAAATCCGGATTGGGCCTTTAATGTGTCCTTTCTCTGACTGAATGTTCTAATGTGCCTAAAACAGCCAACATACTGTAGCTCATCATAATATGGGTTTTTATTTGTTTGGATTATTTATTTTATTTTGCCTTTTATTAGATGGTATGCAGTAGAGAGTGACAGGAAAGATGGAGGAGGCAGAGGAAAAGGTTGTGAGTCAGATTTATGGCCCATTTATTGTTTGCATGTGAACCTGCTGAGGGCGCCCACGCCACCTCTTTCCTCTGATCCTCATCAATTACCTCCCATTTCTCTTGTGACGGTCCTTGTTATTTCTGTCGTCGCACCCCTCCCGAATGCTGTGTGGGATCTATTCCTGGCTGTCTGATGATGTCTCCTAATGAGTTTGGGTGAAGTGTCCCGCTCTCTCGGAGATTCAGCAGGGATTATGTAGCACATCAACAGTAATACAGAGCAAAGTCAGCTAGACAGACACTTTTTAAAGCACTGTGACAGACAAGGAGGGACAGGCAGACATTCAGAAAACTTGCTTTGTGGTATAGCTCCACTCCTCTCTTATAGGTCTGCAGCACTTTCTTTTTTGCCCTCATCTAGTCAGTAAGCAGCACATGGGAAAAGGGGGCATCTAGAGTGGTTAGTGAGGGTCCAAGACCGAGGCGTACCATAAGTGAAAACGTACTTACTCCCCCCAAAAATACATTTTCTTTGCCTTTACTTGCGCCACCCTGTGTCTATAATCACATAAAACTGGATACTTCGAAGGAGGGACAGAAAATGGCTACTGCGAAATGACTGCAGAAGTGTGACATCAAAAGAACATAAAGGATTTTAATATCACACAGATCGCTGCTAATGCTCTGAGCTGCCACTGAAAACCAAAGTCATGTCCAAAAAATTAAAAAATGAGCGGGCGGGACCAGGGTGACACAGGGTGACTGCTGTAAACCTCTCTCCAAAAAGTCAGTTTTTCAAGATTGAAGAGAGACAATTATTTTCAAATTGATACATTTTTTAAACTGAATCAAATCAAATTGGGGGGGGACCTGTAAAGATTAACCAATGCGAGAATATGTCATTAATATCATTATCAAAGTAGTGAATTGATTTAAGGAACCAAAATCTTGGTTTGAAGTCAGTCAAGGGTAGGCCTGTACATAAGCACTGCAAGTGGACTGTCTAAATTATTGACTATCCTTATGTGAGTGAAGGAATATAATATGAGACTGAGCTTTTATCTGTAAGCCAGTTTACTGATGAAGGAATGTCTGACTGACTGATTAGCTGCCTGTTTGACTGACAGTAAATGAATGGACTAAATGGCTGGCTCTGATGCTGGCAGTAATCTGTTGAAAGCCCTAATAATTTAGGGATTGAACTAGCAGTGTCAAATGCAGTGGAGATTATTAACCATAAATATATTTATTAAATCTTTTCGATAAGAAGAAGCACACAAACAGCTAAATATTCATTATTTTTTGTTTAAGGCAAAGATTTTTGCTCCTAGATTTTATTTATCCTCTAACTTTGGATGTGTTGACATTTTGAATTTGTTCTGTTATTTTTCATTGGGCAGTTTATATTCTGAGGATGAAAGTTTCTGTATCGGCACTTAAAAAGTCTTGGTAGAATTGTTAACATTTCTTAATGAAGCGATGAGTACAGTTAGCTGTAAGCTTTTAACGCTGCCTGTTACTTTGTGACAATTTATTGCACACTGTTGAGAAAAATAACAGACGAAAGTCCGAGTGTTTTGAGTATCATGCCAAGTGCTAAGACTGACGCAGTGAGATGTGTGTATGTGTGTGTGTGTGTGTATGTTCCTTTTCATGTGTGTCACTTGAATCATCTGAATGTAGGCTATTACAAACAATAATTCTGCTGTATGTTCATATATATGTGTATATTGATTTAAATTATCGGTTCTGCTATATGTTAACCCTGAATGGGGATTATTATTATTACATTGTAAATGCTAAGTATGCAACGCATTTAGTCATGCTAACTTTTTTAAATAAACTGTAAAAATAGAAAACAGACAGGCTATTCTGACACCTATACAGAGCAAGAAGGGAAAGAGAAACGGTGTTCTGTTCAGGGATTTAAAGTGCTCCATTCTACAGAACAGACTGTCAATAAAATATTGATTCTGAGAGACTGTGTTGTGTCTGTCTTATTTAGCAGTGTTTAATGTGCTTAAATAAGTTAACTGTGCAAACCGTGCACGTTGAATTGATGATTTCTATGGTTCTTTGATATAAGGATGGGACTGATCACACGTCCCTTTAGGCCCTTGTGCTCTAAAGGTCTGGGACATGCATTCCATCATCTTCTCATCTCACGAAATTTTTCTATCGTAATTTGTAGCATTGCCTTCTCTCTATTTTGCTCTGGTTCCCTACTTGTCAATGTTCAACTGTAAATAACTGCATACATTTTAAAGTGTGCACCAGGAAATTACTTTTCACTCTGAGCGTGCAGTTACAGTTTGACTCCACAGGGTGGCGGTGTGTCTCAGAGAACACAATTTAACAGTTGGCCCAATACACATGATGTGGCCAATTCTCTAAGCCTGGGAAACAAAATAAACCAACACTGAACAATTCAGAAACACACCAGAGAATGCTCAAACTTCAGCAGCGGCAATTAAAACACGGTTTAAGTCAGGCTAATTATGTGATCACTAATCTAACCTCTTGTATTGATTCCTAAGATGAGTGTTACGTAATATGGTGTTTTATACATGCTGTGCTTTTTTGTAAAAATTGTTTCCATTTTAATGTTTTCCTGCCCATGGTTCAGGTTTGCCTAAACCTGAAGTGTAAAGTGAAACACCTGTCTCAGGTTTGTCCAAATCCGTCTCAGGTGTTTCAGTATGCTGCAGTAGGAATAGTTCATCCCAAAGTTTTGCCATTACGAGCAGTACTACACCCCTGGGTCAGTCAAAGGACCAGTGAAGCTTCTGTGTCCAACATACACACAAGTTAGCTAACGCAGCTCTAAAAATAAGTGGCTGTTCTTTAGAGCTCCAAAAAGGGCAAAAGAAATTATCATAAAATTACTGCTGTTTTCTACTCACTGTATCTCTCACTGTGACACACCTGAGCATGTAATGCATCAACTGGATTTATCTTCATGCCATCATTCTCTTTCTTGTTAACAGACTTTTAAGAGACTACATAAGAGAGAGACAGAGAAGAGATGACCAAACTAAAGGCTAACTGGTGAAAGAGAGAGACACGAAGAAAAGGAGAGAGAGGAAATCAGATGGATAGGCAGCACCGGATAATTGTGAAGTGGTTTTTGAGTCTTAGTGAATGACTGGCAGGTCTGTGTGGTCCCTCCAGGGAAATTAGACCATTCTGTAATTTTGAGTCAGACAGGAGATGAAATACAAAGTTTATTCTGTCCCTGACAAGTCTCGGTCAGTCTGTCTAGTAAAGTTATTTGTGTGTGTGTGTGTGTGTGTGTGGTCTGAGTAACCTCCCATATATCTCAGTCATCTATGTTGGAAGGTAATCAGATAGCGAGTACAGAACACAGAGGATTTAGAAGATAGAAACAGTGTGGAAACTAGAATAGCACAGTTTCAAAGATATCAATAATTTAATTCTTTGTCCAATTACTATAATATGAGTAGACATGTTAGAAAAATCAAGTTTTGAAATCTCCCTGCTGCAACATAGAGCAACAAGGACTACAGATGAGTACTTGACCGCATAAGCCCATCTACATCAAGATCACAGAAACTTTTTTGTTCCATGGCAGCACTGAGAATTTTTTGTTTGTTTGTTTCCTGTCTTTATTGTGAACAGTCCCAGTAGCAACAAAACCTTAATCTTAAATCTTTAGCCCCTCTTTAGCCCCTAATATCCAGGGAGGTGGGGAACTTGCTTGAGAACGTTCTGTCCTAAAACGTGTCCTTAGAAGCTTCTTGTCTCACAGTCAGGTGTCCTTGAGCTTGATTGCAGCAATGAATCCTGAGGCAAGTCTGGATTAACATAAGGCACAGCTATACTTAAGATGCTGAGAGTGTGTACTCCAACACAAGATTACTGAGCGACTCTTGGGCTTGGGGTGATTAGAAACATCTCAGAGAACATGTCCACTTCAGAGGTGGGATGTGTGATCACAAGTCTGACACATTTAGAGGTTACACACCAAATGTTACAGCCCAGCAGACGGAGCAACATGTGCCATTAAGGTCGACATTAAAATATTATAGAAGAGTTACGGGGGGTCTGACTGGCTGTAGAGCCGACATCCCTCACTCAGATTCCTCTGCACAGCAACCAAAAGGTGCCTGTTTAGTTTGTGGAACGGGCCCAAATGCAACCAGAGAACTCAACTCCTTTGCCAATTAAAAATCAGCTCTATATTCCAGTAGCACATGCATTGTTTTGACAGTGACTTGTTTTGTGTCAGATTAAAGTGTTTGTTACAATGAATGAAATACTCGGAAAGCACGCGGAAAGCACCCATAAAGAAATAAGCCTGAAGAGCAAAACCTTTAAAATCTCATGCTGGCACCCTGCACTGAACTGGAAACCAAGCAAATGCCCTTTATTATAACATTTATCTTCCACTCAGTAAAAGCAGCACTTCATGCATGTACAACAAAATGTGTCACACTTCTCGGCAAAACACTTTTTAAGTGAATTTGGTTACATTTGATTTGAACATTCATTTTTTTCTGTGAATTACCGCTTCACACATACCATTCTGATGTACTGGAGCCTGTCCAGTCAGCTGTGGGTCGGGGTTTTCATCAGCTCAAAAAGAGGCTTAGCTGGTGCCTCAGCACAGCTGCGATGGCTTTTCCATCACAGCCAAACCCCTTGTATTTCAATTTTATGCTTTAACAGACATTTTTTGGCATAGATTAACTTAACAGCGTCCTGGTTAAGGGGTTCTTCAGGCTATTGAATCCAATTTTATTCATTTATTCCATAGCTAGGAGGCCTGGAATAGGCAAACAGCTTTGACGGTATTAATGACTGCTTGAACTATCAATGCTCATCATAATTCAGCTTTTTTTTTTTAAGTCAGACTCCTGAAATCTATAGGGTAAAGGTTAAGGTTAGAGCTTAACATATGGGCTAACAGGGCTTTTATACAACTGCAGTTTCTTTAAATTCATCTTAAGTTCACTAAATTTTCTTTATGCAGCTCAACTTGCATTTTGGCAGGCGGCCCAAGACTTAACAATGTAGGAAATAGCCTGAGGTCATTTTATTCTTGAGCTACACCAATTCCCCAGTCAGTGGACAAGCTTGTGATTGCTGGATTCACACTTCTTGTGTACTACTTGAAAATTCCCTCCACAGAGAGGTGTATTTCTTCTTTCAGCTGACGACTGCTGGGAACCGTGAATCAGGTTCAGCCTTTGGGGTTGCACTTGATCGATTCTGTTGCTGTTACTGTCTGTCTCCCTCTCACACACACACACATACACACACACACACACCAGCTGTAGGCTGTATAAGTGCTGTCCATTAGTGTGTTAAGTTCTCTGGTAAACGTACTGTATGTCCTCTTGAAAACAAGTAATAAATCTGTTCCCACCAATTATCGTTCTTGTCACGATGTAGGAAGTACAGGTTGCTTCTCTGAAGTGAAATCAATGATTGGCTGCAAGTGTGTAACAAGTTACTTATTTATTTATGCAGCTAAAGCACAGCTAAGTCACAAAGAATTATATTATTATATTGCAATGTCATTCTTGATTTGTGATTTGTCAGAATATTATTTGATTATATGAAAACAGTAAATTAATTATGTTGGTTAGTTACTGCTTAGTTTAAGTTTTTAGATTTTAATTATGAAACTATAATGTAAGTTATTCTCAGTCCATCAGTCTCAAATATCACAAACACATGTAATGCATAATGTTTTATATTACTATGTTGCCCCAACCACATCAGTATACCAATAATTTCTCCTGTGTGTTTGTATCCAGGCCATATTGATAAGAGATCATGTTTATTAATTTCAGACAGTAATGCTTAATTATTTATTTTTATGTTGGTACACTATGGACATGAATCTGTCATCTTTCTCACACTGTCAGTGACTGTAGAGAGCTCCTGTCTCCAAAAGGTCAGTTTCTCAGGAATTGAAAAAAAAAAGTGGTTGGTTAATTTTCTCATTGATAACCATGTATTATGAATACTGCCTATAATGAATTCAATATATATATCAATAGTGTAACTTGGTCTCAAAGTCTTCAAGTAACTTCTACACACAGAAGACCAATTTACAAATCGAAAGTGTTGAAATTAGAAAAAGGAGGTTTTTGCAAGACACTGATAATATGCACTATATCTGTGTTGTATTCTTAAAGAAAGGACAGCTAAGCAGGGAATTCAAATACTCTGCTCAGAAGTCTGTCTTTTATTCTATTTATTATCCAGACAGATGACACAATAACAGAATACAGCAGAGGGTGCGCAAACAAAACAATTGTGGATAATATGCAGCACTACCCTGCAGAATGAGTTTCACCATCATCCTCATGTTGAGTGAGTGTTTCTCCATGCACACATCTGCCATTTAGTACAGGGATGGGTGACAATGTGCTAAGGAGGACCACCAGCCTGCTTTCCAGCTGATTTCACTGATTAAAACACCTTCAACCAGAGAGGAGGAACTGCTGCAGTGTTTAGGTGGAATGAAACTCTCTTGGCCCTCCATGGCACACAGTTTCCCATCCCCGATTTAAAGATTTCTATCCATCCAAATACAGATGGGTCCAAATGCATCTTTGGAGCTCGACTGTGGTGGGTGCTTTTTTTTTTTTTTTTGAGTAATATGCCACTCAGGAATGTTGTGACTATAAAAGAAAAACACTGAGAGCTAGAGCTTTGTAATAGTTATGTGTTTCATTGTCAGAAAATGTTAAGCCCTAACACACAAAATGTGGGTTATTTTTAGCTGTTTTCTCTTCTTTAAATTATCTTTTCCAGAACACAACTTCGCCTCGTTCTGGCACACATGCACATATGTCACTTTCCTGCTACAAACATACACACTTCTGTCATGTCACTATAAGCTATGGGCTTATACAGAAAAAAACTGTAACTTTAATATCACCTAAACCTGTGTGTGTGTGTGTGTGTGTGTGTGTGTGTGAGCAAGAGAGAGAGAGAGATGAGGGCTCTCCAAGCAGTTGTAAACTCATCAGCTGAATGTGACACTCCTGCTTGTTTGATACAGGTACTTGTAGGAGTGCAGCCTGCAGCTAATTGGATGGTGTTGCTACCAGAGAGGTCATATATGGATAACAATCACGTTTTTTTTTTAATAAAGTAACAGTGGCTTCAGCTGTTTCATAACTAACAGTTATGTACTATATGTCCACTGCAGCCTTCATAGTAGTAGCAGCCCATTGCTACACCTTAATAGTCATCTCTTTTTAAGGGATCTATGTGAAATCCTCCTCTACCACTAAACACACAAAACACATTTTCATATTGTTAGATGCCAGTGAGCTGAATGCTGTCTGCCTGTCTTTGCATCACCATGTAGGTTAATTTTGCTTCTTTGATGCATCAGAAACAACCTAGGCTAAGGGTTGAAATAATATCAGTCCAGATTCGGTTGCTCATGACTTAAGGAAAGCAGCAGCCAGGGCAGCAAAGACAGACAAATGAATTGCTCTGTATGAAGCTGGTTAATGAGTGGATAGAGTGACAATAAAAATGAGCAATTCATGGGGGCTGGATCAAGGCATTTTAACCGTGAACATAAATGGTAATTCCAAATCTCATTTACTTTCACATTAGACATAAAGTCCCATTTACTCTGACGTTTGACAAAGTTGCGTGAATATATTTCAAGCTTTAATGAAAAGAGGACCGCTCGGGGCAGCGATGCAATGTTACAGATCCTTCAATTATGCAGAAAGATTTTTGTTTTTTTTCATGGAGGTCTTATAACAATTTTGATAAACCTGAATAAGACACCTTAGAAAGACCAATTTCATTCTGGACACAGACTCATAGATACACCTTTCTCCATTGAGTCTAAGGTCTGCATGAGCTCCATGTTATACCATGTGCATATTTGTGATTGACAATGTGATGCATATCAACCACTGAATAGCAAAATATAAACTACTGCCTGGAATACTTTGTAGTCTCTTTAAAGAGCATTTACCATGTTTTTGTGTAATCGCTATAATGCTGAGATTCTTTCTAACAACATTAGCACAAGTTAACTACAGTATCTCCAATTTATTCTTGGTTGTTTATTGAAGAAGCGTCATCTTTCATGTGATCAGCAGCTTCTCCTGAGGGGAAAACCAAGAAAATGAGAGCGCTGTGTGAGGTGGGCCTCAGCTCCTCTCCTCTGCCTTTTCTTTAGCCCTCTCTATCTTTTCCTCTTACCTTCTCCCTCCCTTTCTTCTCTCCTACCTGCTCTCTCTCTTCCTCTCCTCTTCTTCTCTCTCCCTCCATTCATTACACTTTCATGGTGACATTTTTAACGGTAACAATATTTACATTATTAGAATTTGCCACACAGCAAATTCAATCAGATCAAATGAAGCAGAATTGCTTTGCCTGGGACCCAAACATTAGCACTGCCTGACAAGCCTGCAGCCTTCACATGGTGACATCATTTAGTCTTCCTCGTGGACAGTTTTGGTTACAAACCTGAATTATAATTTGATGACTATATAACTACATAACAGTGGAGTTCAATTGTACAGCAGAAATGAGCAAAAACACTATATGAGCTTTCTGTATTGTACTACCACGAGAACAAACCTTACACTCCTCCATCACAGAGTGGAGTAATTGGGTTAGATTATATATGACAGAGAAGGATTAGAGTAATTGCTAGCCGGTGGTGAATTCATGCCAGTTTAACAGCATGTGAGCAGCATAGAACAAGAGAGGACAGAAAGAGCTCTTCCTGGTATAGAATGATCATTTCCTTGCTGCGGGAGAATTTTAATTAAGCTGTCATGGAAATGAACATTTTTTCATGTGTGGATATAGCGCCTGAGACCAAGAGAGTTAGAGAAAGTTTCATTCAAATGATGACTATGCTATGGTAATACTGTTGTTATGCTAGCATCCAATATTTATTTGCATGACACCGCATAAGTTTAGCTTTATGTTTTCTAAAGCTAAACGACATTTTCAGAATGTTTATTTGAATGGGGATCTGTGTTGTCCTTGAATGTCTTGTATGCACTTTTGACATTTAAAGTCAATTTACTTTAGTAAATGCCAACAATTACAATGTAACAACTGTAACAATTGCATTGTTACATTGTAAATGTTTATTTATTTATTTATTGTACTTCAGAAGAAAATCACATACAAGTGTTGCCATGGTCTAAGGATGACAAAGCCACGTCAGTCAGTTGCTCATCCAACACTTCACTTCTAGTCACTAGTCACAGTTAGTTAACAGTGTTTATATATTTTTGTTTTATGATTTTATTACCTGAAAACAAGTAATAAAAACAAAGCAAAAGTTTGATGATTATTAAATCTTAGCTCTGAACGTTTGCAAAAATTTAGCTCAATTTTCATTGAAACCCCTTTCTTTTGCACCCCTGTGCAAAAGAAGCACATACTCCAATGTCATAATTTCCTGTCATGTCACTCTGACCTCTGAATGTAAAGACTATGTATGCAGCCTCCATCCATATAATGCATTATATATAGGCTACAGTAAACATAAATTATGTGACATCCAGGACACTCGCTGGTAGAACATGGGTATTTCCCCCTGACGCCCCCTCCTGTGCAACTTTCCTATGATAGCACTGTGGGCCTGCACAATATCTATACTGGTTCATTTCAGGCTACTTTTGAAAATTACAATTTAGATTTTTGTCCCCCCATGATTAAAGTGAGTATGGAAAGTATGGCGGGGGTAGGAGGGCTGTGGGGATTATTTAGGCACCTCACACCCAGTCTGCTCCTTTTAGTTCTTTGGGGTGAAATTTTATCTCAAGGTGTTCCAGTGGCACTCTACCGGAAAAAAACAGGAATGACATGGAATTTCTGTAGAAATGGGCTGTTGTTTCCTGTTGTTGAATAAGTAATTATGTTCCTCTGGAGTCATGATTATTCACGGTTTGGTGGTATCTGTCTCGTCCACTCACACTCTCATGTATGTGCTTTCTCTTTCACTCATACAGATGAAGATGCTCCTTTTCTTATGCTTGCTCTCATGAAAGATGAATAAGTTGGTGTGCATCAAAACACATTAGAGGTCCAGTATTCAAAGGCACTTTGGTGATACACAAGTCATATATAAGAAAATTAAAACTCTTACAAATGTTGTGATGTCAAAACACAATTTTTTTGTCATCTCTGCTTGTTACGTACCACTCAGGAGGGGCACAGGAAAGATGCACACACGCAGAGAGTGAGGTAGATATAGTGGTATGTAAAGCAGATTATGAGCTAAATTCAATGAACATTAATATGAAAAGATCGAGGCATAGACTTTGGGCCACCAGGATGTACCCAAAAATTGCATATTTTAGAATGTGATGGTGATTTTGATGGCATTTCCACTGACATTCCCAGTCTCTGTTTGCTATATATAGCAGGTTCTGGCTTGTATCACTTGCGTCATCACAGAGGGCTGCAGAGCGGGTTGACTCGACATGGAGAGGTAGATGGTTTTTGAAGTTGTGTGTATGTGCATGGATGTGTGCCTCTGTATGTGCGTGTGTGTGTGTGTGTGTGTTTGTGTGTGTGTTTGTGGTGGTGGGAGTGAAGGGGGGGGGGAAATCACAGTTCAATACTGACATTTTAATTTCTATCACCTCAGTGAATGTTCAGTCACCCCAAATGAAGGCACAATCAAGCACCACAACTATTCCAATAATGCTGCAGCTGCTGTTTTATATTGGTCCATTTATTCAAGTAGCACAATGTTCTCAAACACAGTGTATTGTTTTCTGCACAGCTGTCTCCAAAAGAGCAGACAAAGTACAGGAGGACAAGTTCAAGTTTGCACCACACTTAATCGTGATCTGACAGGTCAATTATTGTTTTTTTAATTTTTCATTATACCAGTAAAACCATTTTGAGCGAATGATGAGTGAGCCTGACGAAACAGCTACGGGAAACATGTCATTAGTCGAAATGGTTTTACTTGCTTGATGAAAAATTCAAGATAAACATGTCGGTCCATAAGTGATGAAATGTGCAGCAACACATTACTTGGTCATTTGTGGTGGTTGTGAAATAACCACCTGTCCATCATGCCATCACTTCAGAGTTGGCTTGTTTGCAAACAGCGCAACTCTGAAGTGATGGCATGATGGACAGGTGGT
>OMKZ01024543.1:32878-43631 GCA_900302535.1 Neoniphon sammara
CACTTTTAAGTTCCTGTAGGAACTACATACTATAGGGATATTACTTATATGATACCATATGAGATAATGCAAGAAGATCACAATCAAAGCCCTGCTGAAAACTCAGTATTCCCTAAGAGTATGATAGAAATATAATGGTGATATAAGAAGAGATTTTAAAATATCATAAGGCCACCATCTCACTATTGTGAACCAGAGACAAACTTTACCACATCATGAGAGATTGAATATATTAATAAGTGACACCACAAACTTTAATTCCTTGCACGAGTATTTAAAAAATATTTTAGTGATACAATACTTGATTAAATACCATAATTTGACTGTAAACTCAAAATTGAACACCACTGACAAACTTAGATTCCTTTGAGGAATATTTTAGGAATATTACAGTTGCACCATGGGATATAAATGAAATGAAATTTAAAAAGAAAGAAAAAATAATGTATCACTAGTGTTCCAGAGAAGCTTATCTTTCCGCGGAATATTAAAGTAGTGCGAGATGAAATGCCATATAACCACTTGAACTCCCTATTCAGTATCACAGACGCACTTGGAGCCTCTGAAGGAATAAAATGGGAATTTGATTGCAGTTTTTTTCCCCCCGGGATCATGTGAATGCGCACCATGACAGGTGCCAGAACCGGATGTGGTCAGGGTGGATTTTTGCCCCCCGTGAGGCATGTCTCTGACTGGAAGGGTATATAAAGGTATGAGTTGGCACCGGCTTGGCCTCTGCGAACTAAACATCACGTTAAGTCGGGTTGGAAAGGGGTCAGTTTGGGGGTTTTGGATGTCAAGCGCCTCTCCTGTGAGGATTTAACGCGCAAGCCAAAGACACGAGGTTGGTCAGCTGTTTTCTTGGCGTGGCGTTTTGTGTTTTTGCATGTAATGCTGACGTATGGTACTGTTTAATGTGAAATTACAACTAAAAGACTAAACCGTGGAGTTAAAATGCGGTTCTGGTATCATATGTGAGCGCCTTGCCCTTTAGTGTTTGCAGCAGAGTTGGGGTGGATTTCTAATCGATTACATGACATCGGGGCTCCAACTGCAACGCGATTAATCCAATTTCAAATCTTTAATTGGTCATTATAGGTAATTATCTTCCCTACAAATCATCACCACTGTCCAACTGCAGGATAAACAGATTCACGGACGAGATGCTTAAAATGCACGCAGGGATAATCAAATTTATGGGCGGCTGTCCAAAACAAAAGCGCCTCTTGTCTTGCAATTTTTTTTTTATTGTTGTTCGTGTTATGAACTGGTGCTTTCTGCGTTTGCTAGTTTCATGATTCATCCAGAGAAAGCACACTGTTCAGCGGCGGGTATAAATGCAGTGTCACGGGGTTGGCGACTGCCCAAGCTGGGAGAGTCCAGCTCTATTGAAGCACTTGCCTGGCTTGGCTTCAGCAGCATCTTTATTCCCTGTTGCAGTTGTATGGAATTGAAATGACATAGCTTGACTTTTTTGCCTTTTTTTTTTAAACACCAATGCTCATGTAAAGGTGTTCTTCCAGTGAGGATATCGACATGGTGCAGCTGTCTCCTTCCCCTACCCTGGATGTCTCCCCCCCGCCTGAGCACCCAGAGGAGGGGAATGACAGACAGGAAAACCCAGTGACTGGTAGCCCGAAAATGGGCTCCCCCGGAGGGCTGAGTGCTCTCCAGCTCAACCTGGAGGTCTCCACCGCCTACCATGGCTATGACACCTACATAGAGGACGGCCTCATCTGCCTCAAACACAAGATCCGCAACCTGGAGAAGAAGAAGGTAGGATGGTCACAGAGCAGTTAGATAAATGGATGCATGTAAAGGGCACCAAGATTTTATAGCATGTCTTTTGTGCCCACAGCTGAAGCTGGAAGATTACAAGAAGAGGTTAAAACACGGCGAGAGGCTAAACAAGGATCAGATGGTAAGAGTTGACTGTTTTCATGGTGACAAAGAAATCACCATGAATGTAGTTGTTCTGGCTGAGCTTTTTGTGTGGCTCACTTCTGTTCTCGCTTTCCCTTCCCTAGGAGGCCGTAGGCAAATATGACGAGGTGCTGCATAACCTGGCGTTTGCACGGGAGCTGCACAAAACCCTGGACGGTTTGACTCAGAACGTAAGATCTTTTAGGAATCTGTGTGACTCTATTTTGATTCAACTGCCCTGCATCTTGCACCAGGCTAGAGTCAGATTAGCTGTGCTGTAATGGTGGCAGGCCGGGGATAGTTAGGAGTATCTGCTGCGTGGTTTTGCATCCTCTAGTGAAGGCCAAACAAGATCATTTAAATTACTTGTTGTATTGACACCCTGCCTTATTGTCATTACCAGGCACTCGTTCTATGGAGCTTGATGGATTCTGTTTGTTGCCCTGCTAGCTTAGTATAGCACAGGCCTGAAAAATTAGATCTGCTTACTATATTGAAGCTCTCAGTGCTGTATGGCAATATTTCAAACATGTGATTGGCCAAACATATGCAACAAACTATTTTGATTTTGGAATTAGCTGTTAGTGCTTGAACTCTACATTTTATCTGGTACTTGTCCTTGAACATGTTGGATGTGCACACTTGTGGTCTCGTGGATATTTTCAGTGATGGTGCAAATGCATTGGCAAATCTCGAACTGTAATCCTGTTGTGATGGAGTTCAGCGCAGTGTTTGTTGGGTAAAAATTCTCTACAACCGTCCTCCGTCTGCAGCTGCTGAGGGCCCAGAGGAAGGCGGTGAAGAGGGAGCAGGTGGTGAAGGTGGAGGCGGAGAGGAGGAGGCTGAGCACGGTGCTCCAGGTGCAGCACCTCCTCCACAGCCTGCAGCAGGAGCACGTCAGGAGGGACCTGCTGGCCGGACACAACCAGGCGCCCCACATCCCGGCCCAGCAGCTGCACAACCTCATCCAGCTCGCCGCCCTGCTGGGAGTCAAGAGGGATAACAGATTGAGGTCTATGCTGTACACTTTCTGTATTTTTGCCAGCATTCCTCTGCATTTATCTCTCTGTATGTCAGCGTGGCAGTAGACTGTAGACGAGCTGCTAGCATTGGTCGATTGACAGCGGAAATTAGTGAGTTTTTACTGCCTCACAGCACAGAACTAGAATCATATATCAGTGGAGGGTTGATAGGGTTGTTGATCAATAACTCAACGATTTGCAGCTGGTATTTCTGCTTTAAAAACTCACCCTCTGGCCCATATTGTTTTTGAAACAAAAATGCCCCACCTATTGGCATTTCAGTATATTCCCACCTCACCCTTGTGTTGCCCATGCAATTACAGCCAGCTCAACAGTTGAGAATGGTGCTACAAACCCAAAGTCACAAGCCAAAAAAGCATTGCTCAAAAGACAAATGAAAAAGCACTATTAATGTTTTGCATGGTGATGATGTCACATCTTCACTGGATGTTTCTGTTGGATCTCTGTTGGAGTAAAGCTGTGCAAGAGACAAATTCTGCTAATAATATGCAGGTCCCACTGTTGATCCACAGTGATCATAGATTGCAAAAATTCAAAAGTACTGTAGTGGCTAGATTTTCCACAACAGGAGGGCCTTGCAGTTATGACGTATTTTTTCTCCTCCACACTGTCTGTTCTAGTTTGGAGGAGCAGATGGAGCAGTCGGCTCTGGTCTATTTGGACCTGCTGGAGGGAAAAGACAAACCGGTGGCTGGATCTACATGTGAGTATGACAACTGCACACAGACCTCTGGGCTTTGTCAGCTGCAAACCGGGTGGCGTCTTGCAGTTAATTCACTTTCATCCTTCCAGTTAAGCTCATGAAGGAGGAGCTCACCAGGCTGCTGGGCTGCAAGTACTTCAGTTGTCTTCCACCTCCGCCAAACAAGACTCCAGAAGAGTTACTGACTTCAGCCAGCCACACTAGTAAGGAAAAATTTGGCTATTTTTTCTTTCTGACTTTGAGAATTCACTGCTAGTGGTTACAGTGCCAGGCTGAATGCATAGTCTTGAGTATTTTGAATTACAGATTCATATCTCTTGTTTTTGCTCCCGTCAGCCTTATCAAAATCAAAAACAAACGAAGTTCCTAAAAAGGAGGTAAGAACAACTATGTTTGTTTTTTTAAGATGTGTTTGGGCGCTGTGCATGGCGTCGTGAGCATGTACGCCAGGATCCACTGATGCTCTGTTGGTGATATGGCAGTTTTTCAACAGACTCTACCTGACTGACATGGAGAGTCCTCCCGCTCAGAACTGGAAGGAGGATTTCCAGGCGGTGAAGGAGCGGGAGCCCCCTGACTACTGGGATATGGACTTCACAGACGGGCCCGCCTCCCCTCAACCTGCAGTCCACAAACCATGGAGAGGAGCAGCAACCTTCATCCCCAAAGTCCCAGTCGCTAACAAGAAGCAATCTGACAGCAAACAGGTAAATTATAGTTAAAACCTTCTGGACATTGGGCTTGGCCATTAAAACTGTCCTTTTTTATGCACGTTTCAACATCATTGCCCCATAAGGAAATTTTGGCTTGTGTACACGGATAATATTAAATTCAAGTTTATTCAGAGCCCTTAACCGCTGTTACAGTCTCAAAGGGCTTTACAAGCACACAGTTTATGGAAAACAAAACGATACCCAATGATCTGAACCCTCATAGCAGGCAAGATAAACTCCCATAAATCCCCAGAAACCAATAAGGGAAAAAATGGAGGAAACCTTAGGAAGCCCCTAACAGGCCGGCCAGGAGTGCAACAGGTGCTGAGTGGGCAATTATGATTATGAGTTCTAATGAAATCATTTTATCAAAAATGCATATTAAAAACAGATTAAAATTAAAAGGTGTTTAGTTAGTAATGCAAGCTGTGAATTTTGAAGTAACTGTTTGAATCAAACAGTATCAGCCACAGATCAGGATAAGGGGTTAAATGCATTAAATGAACAAGATGAATACAGTGGTTCTCTTAACAAAGATGGTTTTGGCTGCAAATTTAGCAAAGTGTCGACAGTACAAAGTAGAAAAGTGCTACAAGCTTTCCACTGCTGGCTAAGATCCTCAGCGAATTAACTGTTTATTGTGGTGTTTCATCTTTCATTTTGGACTGGGTTTTGTAACAGCAGCTGATCCATGAGGCACACTGATGGGTTTGACTGTTTGTCATAACTCAAAGTGCCAACACCCTTGGGTGAAATCATTGGAGAGGGGCGAGATAGGGAGGGTGAATGCGCTTTGCATTATGATTAACTGGAGAGATGGTCTGCTTTGCAAGGTATGCCACTGTAGACATAATCAGGTAATAATTTGCACTGTAATAATGTCTGCTGTTCAAATAATTAAACAGCTGGTATTGTCCCTCCTCAGAGAAAAGAGAGGAAAGCCAAAGGAGAGCAGAATGCCAAATCAGTAAGTAGAGGACTACTTTATTTCCATTCCTGTAAACATGTCTGTAGAATTTTAGCTATCTGGACGATATCCTCCAATTTCCGGCAGGCAGTTCACATGGAAATGCCGGTCGAGGTTTTCAACTCCCCGTCTGCCTTGCCCAAAGACCCCGTCCTGAGGAAGCAGCACCTTGAGGACCTGATGACAAAGATCCACGGCTCCTTCAGCTTCATGCAGGTGGCTATTTGCAAACCGGTCCCGGATATAATTTTAATGCCTGACATTTTCAGTTACCTGCGCAGAGCCATACGAAACTGTTTTTGAGTTTGCCAGTGTTGTTTAAGGTTTAAAAATCAATTTATTTTTTCAGGACTCCCTTCTGGATGGTGAGAGCTCTCCCACTAACGGCCACCCCAGACTGGGCAGACGTGCATCTGGATCTCCCTCCCCACTTGGTAACTTAAAACATGTGAACGTGACTCCAGATTGATTAATTTTATGATTCAACCCTTCAAATTCACCTTACCGAGCAGATGCAATGTAATAATCAGTGAAAATTAGGGATGGACAAGTGCATCAGCAGAATAGTAGTATTGGCCGATAATGGCTTTAAAAAGGAATATCTGTATCGGTCTGATATTATTTCTATTGTCTGATCCCCCTTTTTTCCTAGGAGTGTGTCACTTATTAATACTGTAAAATTATCAAAGACAGAGTAAAACAAGCTCTTTGTTTAAAAAAAATTGTTCTAGGACTAGATTATTTGAAAAGCGTAACCATTTTTGTACCCGTATTTGTGTTAGGATTCTTTCAAAATGCATATTGGTATAAGTATCATATCAGTCTTATGGGTGCGAAGATATCGGGATCGGCCTCAAAAAAACATCTGTACATCCCTAGTTAAAATTTCAAACCATATATGATTGTGTCCTTGAATTTTGTAAAGGTCTCTAGATGACTCATCCACAGTATGCTTTACATTTATTCCCAGCCGTCAGTTTGTTAGAGTTCAGCAGCTTTTGGTGTCATTTCAAAAGGAGGATCTTTTCTGATCTTGGCCATGAATTTTTTTTAACTGACATATTTTCTCCCACTCGACAGCTCAGAGAGACTTGAGAAGCCCGGTTGACGTCCTTTCCAAAACAATGCATGTAAGCTCCGTCGTGCTTTTCTTTGTCCATGTTAAGTCTGACATTCAGCTGTTGGTTTGAGTGGAACTGACATCTCTTGATCCTCGTCCTCTGTCCAGTCCACCCCGCTGCCTGCCAGGCTTATGGAGCGCAAAGCCAGTCTGACCAACGGGGATCAGCGTCTGGAGACCTGTGACCTTGAACTCACCACAGAGGACCTACCTCATGTAATAACCAGCGCTCTGCCTACGAGAAGCAACGTGTTTATCAGCCGCCCTCTGAGAGCCTGTTTGGCATTTGATGACGTTGTGTTTGTGCTTGCAGGAGCCGCTGCAGTTGCCTGAAAGCGAGGCCTTTCCATCGCCTCCGCTGTACCGCAGGGAGTCGGCCATCTCTGTCGGCCTGGAGGAGAAGAGCCGCCCTCGGGTAAAGGAGCGCTCTTCCCCGCCTCAGTCACGTGTGGAAATTGGTGTTGTGGACATGCCATATACTGCTATAACAAAAACCATCTGATTTTTGTTGCAAAATGAGGTTTACTGTTGGGAAAAGGGGATTCCTTGAAAGTGATCACATTATTATGGTACTTAAATGGGTTTTGGGTTAGGGTTAACCATAACCCTAATCTGTGAGATTAGGGTTAGGGCAATCTGTGAGATCCTCGAGGTTATTTTTTATTTTGGAGACATCTTATAAGTGGTCTATTTTTTTATTTATTTATTTTTGTTTCTTTGAGTTTCTGTAGGTGTTGCTTATGCTTACTACCCAGCACTTCTTTTTCTGTTTATTCCAAACTGCTGCTGATGGGAGCACTTGAAAGGGAAATATCACAGATTACTTTACACTGCTAACAAAACATTGGATTCTCATTACTTGAGGTCAAGTGTTTGAGTGCTTGAGATGATGAAATTGAAGTAACGGTTTTATTTTCCCACTAGGTTGTCGCCTTTTAGAAGCTTTTATTTCCCCCCATGGATGCGCTTTGTTTGCTTGTCTTTGGTCCTCCAGTCCTATTTGCTTCTCCTGATGTTTTAATCTACATCTCAGTGTCATCTGCCTGTTTCCTCCAGACCCCAGTAACTGAGTCAGGGAAGCAGTCCCCCTGTAACGGGGTGGCATCGTGCACCTCCACCCCACCTCAGGGACAGGCTTTCTCCACACCCCCAACCAGACGAACTCTTACCTCTGCACAGTTTCAGAACATTCACTCAGTAAGTCAGGACAAAACTACTCTTGTCATTCTTCCTTATAGTGGTAGACCATGTTTTATTTTGCCAGCTAGGCCACTTAAACATCTGTCTTTTTTCTTTTTGCTGAAGGTCTTCAAGGTGAACACCCCCTTGCCTCAAAATGGGGACTTGAACTACAAACCAGACTCCACGGTTTTCTCTGAGACCCGGTACAGCACTGCCAGTACCCAAACGCCACCCGAGTTTGCTCCCCCAGAGGACGACGCGCAGCCTGGTGCGTTGATCTTTGGTCAAAACTTTTGTTAAAAAAAAAAAAAAAAAAAAAAAAAAAAAACTCGGCCCGTCATCAATTGAAGCATTTGTCTGAGACACATTTTGTGCTGCGTCGTCTCTTAACAGTCTACCAGTCTGATTATACAGTGGGTAACGGTGGACAGATCTTCCTGTCCCCTGGACAGTCGGGCGGAGGCGTGGGTCGATCCGGCCAGTCGTACTACACCAGAGGATCTGTGAGAGGTATGGCACGTGGCGGCAAGGGACTGGCACACTCCTTTCGCTCTTCTGGCTGGCATCGAGGTACCTATCCTCAGCTTTCCTTTCCTCTTCTCCTGTTTGTCGCCCCTCTGTATTTAATCTCCCCCTTCTCCTTTTGCTACGTATCTGTTCTCGTCCCACGATCAGAATCAGATGTTGTAGGGCATTCCTGTCACGTCCTGGCTAAAGCTTAGCGCAGCATGGCACCTGCAAGTCAGGCTGAAATTAATCTCTTCTTGAGGTGGATTTGGGGCTTAACACTGGTCTCTTTTCCCCAGGAGGAGCCTTCATCCCCCAGACTCATCTCAGGGACTCTGGCCCTCTCTTGTATGCTGCAAGGGTAAGCAAAAGCATACCTTGGTACTGGCTTTACTGCTGCTTGGACATGGGGAAACACTGTGACCCAAACATATAGGATTTGATGTTGCAGCCCTTTGTGCCATAATCCAGGGTGAGCATTCATACGGAAGCCCAATACAAATGTCAAAGGAATGATGTGCTAATCCACAAATGGTGACTGGAGAGGACACGAGGTTGTGCTATAATAAATCAACAGGCAGGCAGCACCATTCATCAGCCAGCTAATCTTAATCTTACAGGGTTGAGAGCGGGTCCATCACTGTGGTCATCAAGCGGTCTCCTCCCATCATGCCACTTCGAGAAGGCTCTGTTGTGATTGATGGCATCCCAGAGTCACCCACTTTTAACAGCAAATAGAGCTAAAGTTGACCACTTTTGTGTTTTAGCTACACTTGTTTATTCTGAGTTTTCTGCTTTGTTCAATTGGCAATGAGCTTGAGCGATTTTAGGCTGAAGTGGTTGGTAAAATATTCTAGTTTGTGACGGCCCAATCAGAAACTGTATCCACGATTGCACCAATAACTGAAGATAATGTATCACTGCTCACCCTGGTTACCTTTTCTACACTATTATATGATGTGTAATTATTAGGAGTCCAAATCACAAGTTTCATGACAATACAATATTATGTTGATTCTTTGGACAGCGATACGAAATTTAACGACATCACAATACGATTTCAATTCAGTGAAATTCAGGGCCCTGCGATCAATGTTAGACGATATGCTGATTTATTTCCAAAAGGGGAGTAAACATCCTCTTTGTCTTTTTCTTGGCTGCTTGCCATTATCTGCCTGGTGCTAGCACTGTTTGAAAGTTTACGAAGGAGGTGTGTTTAGATGGAAATGATGACACAGCATACAGATGTGTCGTGGGAATTTCAAAATAAAGGCGTATCTTAAATGATGATATGCATTGATGTTTTCACTTTGCATCGATATATTGAATCACTGATTATTGAATCGATATCGATCCATATCAATGGATTGTTGCAATTTTATTGTATTTGGTTTTGTCCTTATCCTGTTTACATATATTGTATATCTTGGTCATTAAATAGATTTTGTTTACAGCCAACCATGGTTCTGGCAAAATGTTAGCTAGCACTCTACATCTATCATCTATCTGATCAAAAGTGAACAAGCTAACATCAACATTGTAAAAGGTCAATATATTAGCAACCATTTTACAAACACTCTGTATACAAGAATCTACAAGCCAGCTAACATATGGATATACTTTATATGGATATTAAAAATATCGCTAACATACATGCTGAAATATCAATATACCAGCAAAATAGCACAGAAAATGAAGTGGGGTGTTGGTTGCTTGGCATGTGTTCATGTGTTTTACATTTCCTCTGGTATTTTTTCCTCCTAGGACTCTGGATACCAGCACAGCTACAGACGTGGAGGCAGCGGAGGAGGGAGGCATAACTCCAGCGGTAAGAACACAAGCTCAAACCTCCCAGTCAGTTCGTGTGTTTACATGCACATTAGTCATCTGAATATGAGCCTGTCTCCTGTTCAGAGTTTAGTCGGGATATGATTAAGATTTACCAGATTTTGGCCGAGAAAGATTTGCTGAACATGCATGTTCTTTTACAGCAAGGCTCTGCTAAAGTGCCGTGCTCAAGAGCAGCAGCTGATATGTGACAACTGATGGAACACTTTCATGCGCTACTTTGAATGCTTTTTTGCATCTGCAAAGTATTTAAAGGTACAAAAAGCCAGACTTTGAAATTATTTAATTCAGTGGCCTCTGTTAAATCAAAGGATCTGGTGCCATGTCAAACCACTGATGTGTACTCTGAATATTTATATAGAATGATGTGCTAAAGTGCTAAAAAAAAAACAGGATGCAAACATGCAGCCTGAGCAATTATCATACAAATGTTTGGATTTTGAACAAGATGCTGATACCATATAATCTAGTTCAGCTGTTTTCAGTCATGTGCCACCAACAAACACCAAAAAATCAACACTTGCATTGCGCCATAAAAGCACCAAATTGCTTCTGCTGCTTACTGCTCTGAGCAAAATTGCACTTCATTTAATGTTTTCTTGACCCCACAGCAGGCTGGAGTGACTCGTCCCAGGTGAGCAGCCCAGACCGAGAGGGAGCGTTCACCATTGTGGACTCAGGTCACGGGGACTCCCTCTCCATTTCCACCCTGGAGGTCCCGGTCACCCCCCACGGCCACCACCACAC
>OMKZ01024545.1:3709-20542 GCA_900302535.1 Neoniphon sammara
CTTCAGTTACATGGTAAATTCCCAACTCATTGTTTGGCATTGTATTTTTCTTATTAAAATCCAAAACATGAATAAACGTCAGGTTTTAGTGTCAGTCATCAAAGAGTACAGGCCTTCAGGGAAATGTAGTCGAAGTCGAACCCTGAAGTCGAAGATGACGAGGCAGGTTGAGAAAAAGAGAGTTCACCGAAAAAATGACGACACATCATCACAAAATAACCAGAAATCACTGAAAGGAATACTCCAACATTTTGGGCAAAATACCCTTTTTCCGATTTACCCAGACTGAGACAAGATGTTTGATGTCATTAGCCTAGCTCCATCAAAATTTTAAAAAAAGAAAAAAAAACCTTACAGCAACTCCTCAGCTGTCTTAATGAGAGACAGTTTAGGAGAAGCTACATGGCAGGAACTATTACCGCTGATCGTATGTGTTCAGTGGTTATAGTCTTAGACTCAAGCCTTAGTCTTTTTTTTTCACCTTGACAGAGCTGGGCTAATGACTCCTGTGGACTTCAAGTCTTTATGCTAAGCTAGCACAAAATGCTAACCATTGGAACGGTAGCAGTGGACATACAGAGGTGAAAATGGTATTGAACATCTTGTCTCAGCCTGGGTAAGTCAGAAAAAGGGTATTTTGCCCAAAACGTTGGAGTATTCCTTGAATATCACAGGTTGATGATAGAATACAGCGCAAGATTATCTGAAAGAGGATCAAAGTTAGAACTTTGACACGATCAAAGTTTAATAAAAGTTAGCAAACTTTTTCAAGAATGACAGTTGAAAAATGATGTGTCCAGTTCATTTTATGATCCTTTCATGGTTGAAGAATGTATTTTTCACCATTACTTCTGTCCATAATACTTTCAGAGATAGATTTCACAGTTTATGGAAGACATGGAAATAAACATTTTGAAATAAATAAGTCACAACAACAAGATCGTATTTTAAAGGTCTATGGTGCAGCTTACAAACAGCCCTGCGCATTTATCAAGCTCACTGGCCTGATCCTGCAAGCAAAGCTGTTTTTGACAGATGGCAACGCTGATATGTGTCCATGTCTCCAAGATGAAGGACCTCATGTGGAACACACGAGGTCCTTCGTGACAGGCTTCCTGTCAGAAAGCCTGTCACTCACCCTCTGTGGCGGTAGTAACCCCTGACCCATACAGCAGTGCATCAGCACCATCTCAGTGGAAACTAGCAATGACACTGTGATGGATTTAAACAGAGGAAGAAATGTAAAAATCATGATCCATCCAGCTGAGCATCCATATTTATTCTCTACTAAGTCTTTACTGTCTACTTATGGCTTTTCTTCTCTGCATTTCTACAGCACTTGTGTCAGGTCAGATCAGATGTCAGAGTATTTGCTGTGTAGCGCACCAAGATGCCAGATCCTGCAGGTCACTGCTGGAGTCCAGGAGTTTACACACTGAAGAAGACAAATGTGGAGTGAAAGCCTTCATACGCAGAAGCTCAGCCCACTTGGTAAAATGTCCCATGATCCCACCGGATGAAAAAACACCCTCTCCATTTGCTGCACTACACTTACGATCCTATCCTGCCAGCAGCAAATGATGAACAGAGAGAACCGGGCACACGGAGAGCAGGTCACATCACCATAAACCGAGAGAGAAAGAAAAGAAAGATAAAAGCAAAATAAAGGATGCAAACACACAGAAAACCATGAGGCAAACAGACATAAAATGATGCCAGTGTGATGTTTTAATGTCGGCAAGAGCAGTATGGTTGGCTACATGTGCTTGTGAGACAGGTGCATCATTGTCTCGACTTTTCCAATAACCTGAGTTAAACAGATGCAGGCACATTCTGGTATGAAATTCAGTATTTATCCGCTGTGACTGGCTACAGGTAGACAGAAGAAATGGAAAGGAGGGATTTTTGGGCTAGGGACTGATGTCAGCACTTCTCTGACATGTAGACAGAATAACAGACAAGGAAGATAGAGAGAATGATGGGCGCACCAACTGGGCTGTCAGTCAATGACTGGGAGGCAAGCCAGCAGAAGACTTTAACTGAATTCACTTTCCTTGGCCAAATTATGTGCTGACACAAAGTCTGTGGATAAATATGCTAAGCTATATCCAATTATTCTAAATGCATAATCACAATATTGGCATGGGCTGAATAATTAACACACAATTTCTCTCCAAAGGAAAGAAATTGTCTTGTGTCTTTCAAGACAACTGACTATCCAGGGCATGACATTAAAAATTTATTGATTTGAGTATCTGCAAAACATGACGTGTTGTTCGTGTAGAAATCCAGCTCTGCTACTGTAGCCAGTGAACTATCTGTGGTTTCTTCATTTTGGGACAGGATAGCAAATGCAATACAACCAAAATTCTACACCATCTACACAAGGCACAGTTTTCTTCGGTTGCACAGTCCCAGCTGTGGGAGATTAAAATTGGGAATTCTGTCCATTTCACCGGCTCATAATCAACATGGCCCACTCACCATGGGACCATGAACAGCGGTTATCACTTGGAGAGCAATTTAGAGCTGTGAGTGGGAAATAATACAAGCACTTTTCTCCTGGTGCAAACTTTTCCCCTGTTTGAATCTTTTGTTACAGCGGAGCAAATTCTACTGCAGTGTGAACCAGTGAAAGTAGTTTTTCTTGAGGGTTCAAAACAAGACAGTGCTTGCTAGTGCTTGGACTCTTCTCCTAGTTTCCCTTAATCTGGTTGGCACAGAATAGCTTAAAGGAATATTCCAACATTTTGGGCAAAATACCCTTTTTCCTACTTACCCAGAATGAGACAAAATATTCAATACCATTTTCACCTCTGTACATCCACTGGTTCAGTTTCTATTGGTAGCATTTCGCAGGAATGCCTCTAATAGACCTTTTTCACAGCAGCCATTTTGACATGAAATAGTAGGGCAAGCACAGGTGTTACTAATGACGTTAATTAAGGTGCTGTTCCATTTAAGTGTAGCAGAGTCTTTCCAGTGAGCCAATAGCGGGACCCTCACTCTGTTAGACCTAAATGGAACAGAACCTTCATTAATGTCATTAGTAACACCTGTTTTTACCTGCTATTTCATGTCAAAATGGCTGCTGTGAGAAAGGTCTATTGATGCTCCATTTGGCAAATGGTGACAAATCCATCCGTTGGTTCCTGTAAGTTCACTGAAATGAACACTGACAGACGCAACGGTTTAGTGTAGCTGCCCAGGTCAGTTTATTTGTTTAAAATAGACTTCATCCAGAATTCAGAAAGTATAGGCTTAGGGTTAGATGTTGAAAGATCTAGACCAGTGGAGACTCCATTGTCCCAGGTAAGTGTAGTCTGCAACACTATGGCGACTTAGCAGTCTAGGGTGAGCTGGTGCTCCAGTCCAAGTTTATGTCAACACAAAAATGCTAACTCAGCACAACAAAATTTTGACACCACTGATTCCAGCGCCCCAAAAATTCTGCTTACAAGCACAGTCTAACAGTCTATGTGCCTTTTTTTAGTCAGTCAGCACTTAGCAAGGAGCTGTCAGAGCAACTTCAGCATAGTCCATCTGTGGCTCATTTAATAGTGTCCACTGAAACACAGCCATAGACAGTGTCAACCAGGTGTAGGTCCACCTCATTGTTTTAAAGGCCAGACTGCTGCTTGGCCCTCACAATGCTGTCATGTGGCACAGAATTCTTATAAAATAGCATACCTGTTGTATTTGTGTGCTGAATGCAGGTTAGCTCCTGTTTATGGGTGACTGAGCAGTGTCAGTTTTGATTTGGATATTCTGCTGAAAGCTCTGTTTAAACCTTGATGCACAGTTGGATGCATGTCTCTCCAGCTGTCAGCCTGTCTGTCTGGGTCTATGAATCCTTGATACTGCTCACTGTTAAATTCAGATGGGGCTGAGAGATAAAGGACTCTTTGTCGGCTAGAACCAGAGGCTGTCAGATGCCATCCATATCTTTGCATTTGACTACATTAATCATCCCTGCAAGTTTGAACAGCATAAACAATGAATATAGACAATGTCACACCCTGTGTGCACCTGTTTGTGTTTGGGAGAGAAAACGGAGAAAGAGGCAGATGCCTTTGTGTTCCTCATCACTATCAAGGTATGATATGTTTGGTGACATTGTCCGGAACTAACCCTACAACATATCTACAGTCTACAATTGTGACACAACTGTAACAAGATAATATGGAGGACTAGTGGACAAACTTAAAGGAATACTCCAACGTTTTGAGTAAAATACCCTTTTTCCAACTTACAGACTAAGACAAGATGTAATATTTTGTGTTAGCTTAGCATAAAGACTTGAAGTTGACAGGAGTCATTAGCCTAACTCTGTCAAAGTGAAAAAATAAACCTTACAGTAACTCTGAAGTTGTCTTATTTACACAATGTATTGTGTGATTTTTTATTTTTTATTTCCAAAACATGTATTTCAAATACACGATACATTGTGCAAATAAGACAGCTTCGGTGGTTGCTGTAAGGTTTATTTTTTCACTTTGATGGAGCTAGGCTAATGACTCCTGCAGACTTCAAGTCTTTATGCTAAGCTAACACAGAATGCTAACCACAGAAACCAAACTAGTGGACGCACAGAGTTGAAAATGGTATCAAACATCTTGTCTCAGTCTGGGTAAGTCGGAAAAGGGGTATTCCTTTAATGACATACTGTGGAGAAAAAAAAATCATTGTACAACATATAAGCCCTTGTAGGGTTAATCTCCCTGGAGTCAAACTAACCAATACCAACACGTAGCCAAGACCAAAAGATAGTGCTGATTCAGCCACAGAAAAGTGGGAGAACATGGAGTTTGTAGGGTGCACAAACCTCTGAGGATGGTGGGTGCTTTATCAGACTCAAATAAATACAAGCTAATTAGACAGGTAATCAAAGATACGTTTAATACTGCTAGAGGCTCTGGGGAAAAAAAACAAAAAACAGGCCCACAGCTTCTGGAATCTAAGTATCCACACAAGCAATCACCCCACCCCATTTCCCACTGAAACTAATTCTTCAATCGAAGACCTACTCCAGTAGCAAATTTCCTGGCTAAGCACAAGGCTCAACTAGCTTGCTATCTGTTGAGAGAACTGTCTAAATAATGTGTATCAGCTGAAAAACTTGAAAAGGCTCTTTTCAGATATCCCTTCAGTGTGAAAGCTTAAGCTTCAAAACCTAATTGCTCCTTCATGGCTTGCAGGGAATGTCGTTTAGCAGGACAGGACTGCTACCTTACTCACAAGCATAAACATATTACCAGCTGAATTGTCTCTATGGTGATATGTTTGTTCTCAGAGCTGGCTTAAAAAAGATATTATGCATGCATTGTTGCACAGATGTGTTTTGAACTTCAGGCCCTTTGAGTTGAGCTCACTATCCGTGACATCAATTGGAGGAGATTTGTGTGAGACGTGTTCTGCTTGTTATACTCATGTTAGGCTCACATTCATACTTACATATTCTAATTACAAGAACAGAAACACACACACACATGCAACACATATATATGCAAATGAGCAAATGTAACATGATTAACAACAACAGAGAAAAAAAGTGTCAAAAGGTGGAGGCGTGTATCTGGGGCAAATGGGAAATCACTGTGCACATGGGTCATTTCTGGGTAATATCCATATATAAAGTACATACTTTACAGTCCATGCTCACTCATGCTTTGTGATTTATTCATTAATATTTAAAGCTGCACTAGGAGAACTTTTAAGAAATAAATTCCGGCTGACCTATCAGTCTAAATCCCAAAGTGGTGCTGCAAGAGAAGGTAGTACATCCACACTAATTGAGATACCATCGTTTTACCCCATTTACCCAGATGAAATTGTAGTGTCAGGTATTTACACTTTTCCGCCAAGAGGAAATAGCAAATCAAAACTCAAAAGTGAAATACATGATGTTATGTCAGAAAGACTAAGAGTGTTGTATTCCCAAGATTTAGGAATTCTCAGGTGAGATTTAAACATGGAAAATAGTCTTTCTGACCATATGTGACACATCTTTAATTTGTGCCTAAATCAGAAAAATGCAGAATCACATAGGTATGTGTAATCGTGTGTCTATTTTCCCATAACGTTTGATCTGGTCCTGTCTTTTTAATTCTTTTCCAGTTTCTGCTAATGTCAACTCATTATGTCAAGACACATTTTGTCCTAAGTGGTAACTCCATTCCTAGGAAATGCTCACTGAAGATCTCTGATCTTACTGTTGCAAATGAGATGCAACTTGAGTTTCAATGTGCATGCAAGCCATTTCATCAGGTATGGACAGCCTATTGGGCAAAAAGTCAACACTGCTGTTTATTACCTCTTAAATCTGTATGAAAATACATGTTGAAATGTCACTTTTGGCTGTGTGTGCCTCAAGCACCTCAGACAATCACATTCTTTATACTTGTATTTCTTTGTGTATAGTTCATCACATGGTATGTAAGCACCTACGCATATTTCAGAGTGTGTTATACAGCTATGTTGTATTAATAAGCAAGTGATATAGTTAGTGAATACAGCATGGCAGCAGGATGGCATAACTGTTTAGCCTTAACTGTGATTTGTCTGTTCTATCATTGAATGCTCAACCATTTATGGGCTACTTAAATATACAGCTAAGTGAAACTTCTTTTCATTTAAAAATTGTTAATAAAATACAATTGCATGGCATAGTTAAGTCTTTAGTTTCCTCTTCATATGGAAAGCTATAGTTTTTGTTTTCCAGCTCAAACATTGTAGTTGTAAATATGTTCCTTATTAAACTCTTTTTTTCCATGAATATAATAATTCCAAGCAGAATGTTTCCACAGGAAGGGTTTTCATACTATTTGGCAATCGTATTATTTATTTATTTATTTATTTATTTTAAAAGAAAGGGTCCAATATCGGATTGGTACTCGATATCAGCTGACAATCACAGAACTGATTGTCGGCTGTTGGACACAAACTGGACACAAATCGCTAAAACAATCAAATGTTCAGTGGAACAAAAACCTTCCTAAGTGAACAAATGAAAAAAAGAATAATTTTAGAATAAGAGGCACAGATGATCACAAGCCACAATCCCCAAAGATACACACAAAGGTTTGCATTGAGTCCCCCTGATTGCTGATGGTGTGCTGTGAATAACTGTGGATAATAACTGTGTTCATTTGTTTACTGTATCAGCATATGACAGGCTGCTCTCTGTCTGCCATTCTCTCTTGGTTAATAGGTTCTATTGTTCAGCCCTGTGCCACATTTCCCTTTTAATTATGTTTCCTGCTCCAGGAACCATCGGCCCAATGAAAAGCTATTTCATAAAAGGGAAATGGCTTTTGGTTTCTGTGTGGAAATTTTATTTCTTAGATAGACAGGGAGGAAAATGTCCTGGGTGCCTCGGCTCATGGTCAAAGATCACCTGTTAAATGCTATCAGCAGTTATGTTTTTAAAAGTGAAGTCCTCCCTTGGATACACTGTCATGCAACATGTCATTCTATGGCACATATACTGTGCCACTTCGTCAACTTCTTGCTTTCCATCAAAGTTTGTGAGCACTGCAACATAATTATTAATTGTAATTGTAATTGTGACCATACCCCGTACTTAATGGAATACTCCAACATTTTGGGCAAAATACACTTTTTCTGACTTATCCAGACTGAGACAAGATGTTCGATACCATTTACACCTCTGTACGTTCACTGGTTCGGTTCCTATGGATAGCATTTCTTGTTAGTTTAGCTTAAAGACTTGAAGTCTACAGGAGTCATTAGCCTAGCTCCATCAAAGTGAAAAAATAAACCGAAACTCTGAAGCTGTCTTATTTACATAATGTATCATGTGTGTTACACGGTAATGTAATACATGATAATAATGAATAATGAATTGTTTTTCAAAAACGAGAGTCGTTTTAGGAGAAGTTAGATGGTAGGAACTATGACAGATGAACACATTTGTTTATTGGTTCTCTGAAAATGACCTTCATTTGAAAAAAAAAAATTCCAAGGCATGTATTTCAAACACACATAATAAATTGTATAAATAAGACTTCAGAGTTGCTGTAAAAAAAAAATTTTTCACTTTGACGGAGTTAAGTTAATGGCTCCTGCAGACTTCAAGTTTTTATGATAAGCTAACACAAAATGCTAACCATAGGAACCGAACCAGTGGACGCACAGAGGTGAAAACGGTATCGAACATCTTGTCTCAGTCTGGGTAACTTGGAAAAAGGGTATTTTGCCCAAAACATTGGAGTATTCCTTTAACACACAATGTGTCGCATTCTGGTCTATTGAAGCTACTGTCCAGGGAAAAATTGGTTTCTGTCCTCTTCTACGATTGATTTCTCTATGTATGATTGTTGAATGCTGGTACAAAATGGGTGACAAAAAGAACCCCTTGCTGTTTGATTCTAAGGGACTGACACATAAACCTGATGTTTAACATAGATGTTTTAGATCGAAACACTTTCTGCTGTCAAAAACCATAGCCGAGCTGGATGTATCCCAACATGATGTCACGTCATCTGATTTTGGCCTGTTATCACCGGAGTAAAAAAATAAAAAAATAAAAAAAAAATTAAAAAAATAACCACCACCAAGCCAACAAAATGGGCCCAGAAATGCAAGGTAATTTACCAGTAAGTTTTACAGTGTTACCACACTGCAACCAACTGCAGTGTTAAAATTCCAATCTTTATGTGCTCAGTCTGCAGGCACAATGGTTGGAATCGGAGTGACTAAGCATTTATGATGAGGATTGGGAAATGGGTTAGGAGCGGTGAGGGCTGCTGGTGGCGGAAAAGGTTTCCGTGTGATTGAGATTTTGCTGACTTTTCACTGCTGTGAGCTTGTGGTCCTGTTGTAGAGGCTGACTGCAGCCACAGCTCACTGGGGGAGGAATAGAGCTTAATTTCATTACCCCATGTCAACTGCCACCGGGGAGAAAACAATGGAGTGGGAAAATCAAATTATGCAAGATAGCGGGAAGGAGAGAGCCAGTGAGCGTAATGGGAAAGTGTTGGCAGCAGCCAGGGCAGAGTCTAAGTCCCTAGTAAACATATGTGCTATTTGCTGAGAGAGACCTCACAACAGGGCCTGTAGCTTGTGTGGCGCCAAAGCCTCGTGGATGCCTCTCGGTTTGGGCCATATGGGTGATTTCATGGTGTGTCAGTCAGTGGCAGTGTAAGAATGCTCCGGGTTGAGTTCTGGGCCCGAGGGAGTCAGCCAAGCAGATACAGAGGTAGGCGTAGATGGAGGATGGACAGTGGGTTATCTCTGACAGCCATCTCCTGGAGAATACTGGACACATCAGTCCCCAGGGAGCCGCTGATCAGTGCTAGATGCTGGGATGGTGGGAGGCAGTATGACAAGCAGGGTCTCCAGGTCCCACCAGAGGCCCAGGGTGGAGCCAGCAGTTGTCAATCACATCTCTCTGGGAGGCATGTACCGAAGATAGGCTGTGACAGGACGGCTGGCAAATGGGAGTGTTACTACAACACCGCACTCTTATCAGCTGTCCGTCAGTGTCTCCACAGCAAAGAGAGATGGGACGACAGCGCATCTCTGACATTGCACACAAACATCAACATAGGGCCACGATGCACTAAGGCCTCAGCGCCTCAGAAATATGCTGAATGTAGCTGGAATCGTCATTAACACAGTTATCCACAACTTTCTATCTATCATTTAAAACAGCTCTAGGCTACTTTAACAGCTTCAATGGGAGAGAAAATGATAACAGTAGGGTAATCTTTCATATTAACATTAATCAAGGTCAGGACCTAAGATCAAGGGATAAAGGGATGAAATCAGCAGTTACTGCAAAAAATATTTATCTCAAAGTGTCCCAAGATCTTGCAGAGACGGAGAGAGAAAACTGCTGAGAAAGACTACCGAGAGAAAGGAAACTATCATTTTTGTCTAATATTGGCGCCACAGGAAGCAGTTTTCTTCTCCTGCTAAGCTGCATGGAATATTCCTTTAGTAATACTGTATGATTTTCTTTCCAAAGGGCTCTGAAGCTCAGAAAGGACTGAACGCTGCAGATGGAGTGGGGGCGCTGACAGCCAATCAGTAAGCGCCAGCTGCAGAGCATCATTAAAGCGTTCATTTTGCATGACACTGTCTTAATGGCCACTGCGCTTCCCTTGACGCTCGATCGCGCCTTTCCTTCCCACTGACACTGGTGATAAAACAAGATTTCGCGTGACTCAGCATGTTTTCCAGAGAAGATCTTTTTAGGACTGATGCCATGTCATTGTTGTGTGAACGGCACTCCGGCGCAGATCCATGAGCTGCCTGAACAATTTCGAAAGCGGAGTAGAAAACAGGAGACAGCGAGGAAGACGTGGCAGGAACAGTGAAATGCAGGAGTTGGTAGGAGGGGGAGATACTAGAAGCTCTTAGCCATTAATAACTCCACTTCTAGGCATGGAAATGAGAGTGTCGCTCATTTAGAGGGGATGTGGAGAGCTGAGAGGCTTAAGCAGAGATAGAGAGGGAAAGAGAGAGAGGAAATGACACTGAAGAGGATGTGTTGAGATAATAAAGTCCTGGGATGGCTCTGGTTAACCCACAGCTGTCTTCTTTTACTTTCTCGCTTTCACCCTCCTTTCCTCACCTTCAATTTGTCACCTTAAATTCCTTGATGCAACGCTAAAACACTAAGCTATTATTTCCGAGTCTCACAAAATTGATATACTTGCAATAATGTCACAATTCAGCCAAATGTCTAGAGATAGCCATGCACTGCAAAATAGCTTTTACCACAAGAGGACCCTATCCATCAAATGGTGACATAAAAGCCCCGACACGGTACACTAATACCCTACAAATAATTCAGATGCAAAGAGTAAAAACTCTGTCACGACCTTGTAGCTCCTCCAAGGTGCATGAATCAAAAAGAAGCAAAAGAATGGAAAGAATTCAGCAATTCTTGGGGAATTATTTGAGAGAGCTTTAGATGAAAAAAGGGTTTTCAGTTGCCAACAGCCTTCATTAGGATGACCGTGAGAAATACATGAACTAGAATGCAAAACGGTGGCAAATACTTGTCAGTAAGTAAGCCTGAGCCAGATTAGGTGGTGCAGGGGAAGGCTGGCCTCTGGATACGAGTCAAATAATGGAGCTGTAAATCTACATGGAGGCTCTTAGATACATGGGCGGGCAGCATGGAGGAAGCAGGATGCATGATATATCTGTACTTTGACTGATGAAAGAGAGTGCGACATGTTACTCTTATGCACATGTAAATGTCCATGTGTATGAACTTTGTTTTCCTTCACGATAATAGAGCAGTGATATTAAATCATGCCATCATGACCCAAGAGTGCGCCGATTCTCATTTCAGTCAAACACTACAGTCGCTGTTCATACTGATTAGTTCCTTCTGTCGGGGTGAAGGAGATAATTAGTGAAAGGAGGTGAAATGAAAACCTGCATACCCTTGGGTCATGACAGCTCATGATAAAAAAAACTCCATGCATTAGAGGATATCGTCGCTTTGGTAATTTTCTCCTTTGAAACATCTTATGTCTACGTTGCAAACCCCTATACATGAGCTACATACAGTGTATGATTTGTAAAGCTACAGTTGTATGGCTAAAGTTACAGTACCATGGCTTCATGCTGCATATCCATTAGGACACTGGAAAATTTCCTTAGAGTCTTAGACAGGCTAGGTGAACCCTGCTTGGCCGTATTTAGGAATACTCCAATGTTGTAGGCATGTGTATCGCAGTGTATCAGTATGTGTATCTGGGGGGCTCTGGTGGCTCAAAGTATTGAGCGTGCACCATGTGGTATTGCTGTGGCGGCGTGGGTTCGATTCCGACCCGCACCCTTTGCTGCATGTCATCCCTGTCTATATCTACTGTCACTGTCGAATAAAGCAGCAATGCTAGAAATTAAAAAAAGAACAAAACAAAACAAAAAACATATATGTGTATCTGAGAGCGCTGTATGACTCAGCCCATCCTGAGATACAGCATTTACTTCCTTCATCAGATGATTACAGTTCAAATAACAAATAACCCTTGACTCGCCAGCATAATGTGAATTGTTTTCTCAGACTCTCTGATTGGTCAAGAGGGTGGGATATATTCGTCTGCAACATGGCATTGAGAAACCATTCTGTACTGAAAGCTAAAGGGGCCTTATTTTCTCCCCTGCAGGAGGGCTTCTACCTCCCTGATGGTGGAGCCCATGTGTGGTTGCACCACGCAAGATCACATGGGATCATTGCTGCCAAGGTGAAAACACTTCAGACATCAGGGCATGGGGATTAAGGCAAAATGTCTTATACTTGTGAGGACCTTCCATTGACACATTCTCTAATCCTAGAACACTCTTAACCTTGAAGACCTATTCACATCTAGAAAAATAATCATAAAGATAATGATACATCATGGCTCAAACATTCACACAACAATATTGTTTTATTTCAGTGTGCAAAAATGGTGGATGATTACTGACTGGCTTTTACTTTACTCACTCTGATTTTAGATTTTTTTTTAATTACAATTTTATTATGATTGTAAAGGGAACACAGACATTTTTTGCAACTTTTTTTCCACTCCTGCCTGTTTTAGGGTTAAAATGGTTCAATTGTTATAGACTTAAAGTTATCTTAGGTATTGCTCTAAATGCTAATGGGTCTTAGCCCTTACCCTAACCTAAACCTAACCCTAATTTTAATCTTAACTCTAAACCCAAGTCCTAACCCTAAACAAACCCTTTTAAGAAGTCAGGGCCAGGAACATGACCTCAATTTCCCAACAACTCTGAAGGTCTAAAACTCAAATTGTGTCTCACAAGAGTACAAGAACACACACATTACAATTTGTGAGAGCATTTGCTTCTCTCTGGCATTAATCCTCGTGAACTTCTAGGCCTACAGTGCCTCCATCTCCACTGCTCATCCAGCCTCTGAAGGATGTCTGGAATATTCTGTGATTTTATCTTAATAGGCAGCTGGCTGGAGCTAATAGGAGTGAGGAGAGAAGAGGAACAGTGGCAGGGTGAGAGTGACAGTGGAGGACAGTAAAAGTAATTACTTCTTAAACTGTGAGAACTAGATTAAGGAGACAGAGGGCAAGGTAATAGACTTCCCTCTCAGCACCAGTATGGATGAACTACTGTTGTGATGGATATAAACGGGTGTCACCACCACAACGTTTAGGGTAGGGCTGGGTATTTGTAAGCACATGGCAATACAATTCAATATTGATTGCTTTATGATACCATACAATACAATATGATATGAAATTACCACCCACCAAGCATAGTCTCTGAAGCCAGACTGTCTCTGCCACAATCTTTGTATGCTCCATAGATAAGTCTGTAATTCAGCCAAATTTAAGGAGAGGAAGCTGTCATCTTCCACTGGAAAAACTATGCGTACCAGAAGAGTATTCGACCAATCACAACACAGTGTTCACGAAATTGTATTCCCCTTGGAAACAACCAAGAGAGCTGGCCAGCATGGATGATACGCCGACAAAACCGGTGAAAGAAAACAGTTAATGAGTTAAGTTAATGAGATTAACTTAAGTCACTAGTATTCAATCTACCGTATTTTCCGCACTATAAGGCGCACTTAAAAGCCTTTAATTTTCTCAAAAAACGACAGTGCGCCTTATAATCCGGAGCGCCTTATATATGGATTACACAATATGGAATACGCTAACGTTTGATTTAGCGGTATCAGTTTTTTTTATGTGTTACAACTGAACAAGGTTGGGAGTTATTGTGAATATGCTCATTAACGTTTGAACAATGTTGAGAGTTAATGTGAAAGCGTTTAAGAAAATTTGACTGACTTATCTGACTGTTTTGTTTCGCTTAATGCGCCTTATAGTCCTGTGCGCTTTATATATGAAAAAAGTCCGAAAATAGACCATTCATTGACAGTGCGCCTTATAATCCAGTGCGCCCTATAGTGCGGAAAATACGGTACTCTAAATTAATTGTTATCACACCACGTTAACAAGTGTCAAAACTTAGACATTAAGTCACTTTAGTTGGGTTCATGGTTGGGTTCATTTTTTTTGTTTTGAATCCAAAATGTACTGTAACATTTGCCTTGAGATTTGCTGGCACACTTTCATTTTATTATTAGTGAGAGAAATAGTCTGGTGAAGTGGTGCCTCTGTACCTCTTGAAGCTGCTAGCTGTTATCAAGCTTCATAGGATTGATTCCCAGACTGAAAAATTCAAATCACAATATTATTGGTGTAACATAGTGATGACTTTTTCTCCCAACCTGAAACCTAACCCAACCCAAAAATAAAGACATCAGTCAACATCCCATTATTACAGCGACAACTAATGGGTTAATGGACTGTGCTGCTCTTGGACTCTTTGAATGGTAATGGCCATTATGGAGGGTAATAGTCAGTTAACATCAGAAGCCTTGTATGATGACTACAGTACCGATCGTTTTGCGGTTGTCTTCATAATGGACAATATGGTAATTGTTCCTTCATATTTCCATAAAGTGAGAACACAGTTCAAACCTCATCCCAGCTCATAGCACAAAGGCTTGGAAAGTTTTCTCCGGGACTTATTGTCTAAAGGTTTTAAGCTCCAGGTCTGGCTGTCAGTCGTTCTTATATCCCACGAGGGAAAAGTAGGACGTCACTTTTTAAACAGAGGATGGACTTGAACAAAGAACAGAGGGAAAGACAGATCTTGCTTTTGATAAAGAGACTCCCATCCTTTCACTACCTCCCCTTTCAGGGGAATTCTACAGTTACTTATTGTGAATTCATTCTCCTCTTCTCATAGTACAATATGACGATAGCATATAAGAACTTATGATTTGATGGTATTTGTTGACGGATAGTATGGCAAAACAGGCTTTCTAAAGGAGAATTCCAGCCACATTCATATTTGTGATGAACTGCTGCAATGTACCTTTATGGTGTATCTACTTTTCTCAACCTGCCTCCACCAGTTATACTACAGTTAACAATGTCCTACAATCCCCAATCCCCTACAATCGCCTTTCTACAACCACCAGAGAACTGACCTGAATTTGTTGCACCCAAGTGTTGATTTTATGTGTCAGAGGACAGAGCAGTAACTATAAAGACAGTAATAATAATGTCAAGAGAGTGAGAGTTCGCAGAAATAACAAGTCCCTAAAAACATAGCATGACTTGTATGACTTGGCATTCTGGTCTATTGAGTATAATTTGTATTTTGCATTGTAGTTTGCACTTAGTATGAACTTGCACTTTGTTGATGTCACTGTTCAAGCTTAAATCATGTTAGTAAAAAGTATTGTTAGTTAACAATATGTTTTACAGTGATTTATGTGTGCAGTGTGTGCAATGCTGTAAAATGCAATGAGTTTCATTGGTTTGAGATATGTGACCTTGTTTGGCATTAGACTGAACATAAACATTTATTTATGTGTACTTTAGCTTTAACATTATTAACTAAAATGTATTACAACAATTTATGCAGCTGTAAACATGCATTTAACATTAACTGATCTTTGTTAATGCTATTCATGTTAAATTCATTTAGTAAACACATTAGTTAGCATTGAAGGCTTGATGTAAAGTGTTACCAATATCTTAAGATTTATCTGTGAGAGTAAGAAAAACCCACCACTAAAGAAAAATGAATCCAAGAATGCAAGACACATCCCTGTTTAACTGTGATAATGCTTTAGGGTGGATTTCTCCTTTAAGAGCTTTATAGTGTCCTCTAAGCTACATGTCTGAAGCTATAAGAGTCAAATAAAAGGACAGACTGGTCCAGACAGAACAGTTGCAGGATGATTCTAGAATTATATAAATGGGGTGTCTAGTGGGTGGCCAAGGCTAATTTTGGAAGTCTGAGGTCCATTAATGTGTAATTTGAAAAAATGACCCACAACACAAGCTATCCCCTTCATCCTATTCATTTTTTATGTAAGCAAACACTTAAAGGAATACTCCAAAGTTTTGGGCAAAATACCCTGTTACTGACTTACCCAGACAAGATATTCACTACCATTTTCACCTCTGTACGTCCACTGCTTTGGTTCCGATGGGTTGCAGTTCATGTTAGCTTAGCATAAAGACTTGAGGTCTACAGGAGTCATGAGCCTACCTTCATCAAAGGGAAAAAGTAAACCTCCAAAGCTGTCTTATTTACACAATGGATCATGTGTATTACATGGTAATGAAATACACATCTTGGAATTTTTTGTGGGCTTATCTTAGTAGAAAGTTAGATCTATTCGACCAATCACAACACAGTGTTCACGAAAATGTATGAATGCATGAAACTGAACGCTCTTAAACGCACCGCAAATCCAGTCAAAGCCCATACAGCCAATGGGAAGCCATTAAACAATAGTAACAAGAAGAACAGCCAATAGGAAGGCGTGATACTCTAGAGTCCCTGGAACCTGCGTTTCTGTGTGCCAGCATCAGACTGGTATCAGACTGGACCACCCGCTAGCGGCTAACAGGTATGAAGCTGTCATAAACATATCAACAACTGATGGTGGTGGTTTGCAAGATATTTGATTTCGTTTTGTTTCTAGTTTTGATAACAAAGCCACAGTGGCTACAATGCAGTTTGATAAAGTCGCCCTCTCACACAGTAGTCCACTCTCTGCCGTCATTAAGCTCCGTTAGCTCGCCCACTGTCAGCAGGAGCAGCAGGGCTCAGTCAGCTCTGATCCATTCACCGAGCAATAAGACAGCAGCTGGTGAGTCTGTTTCTGATCATTTGTTTTTCCTACAGTAGAACAAGTCGAGCTTGCTGACAGTTTCTGTGAGTCAACATGAATGACTATAAAATTTAAATAGCTTGTAACGTTCTCGTCAGGCGAAGTAGACCAAACTCCATTCA